>CABHPR010129814.1:0-29076 GCA_902168415.1 Peromyscus melanophrys | reverse complement strand
TCTCAGATGACAGAAAGAATTTAATGTGGATATCACTAACTCTGTGGCATGGTTATTGTTCACAACTCTTTTCCAGATCTACACTGAAAAACATCGAGAATTTTGGTACTAAAATATGAAAAGAAATGCACAGTTTGTTGAAACAAAGAGCATGAGCAAGCATAAAGTGGCAACAAGGAATTTTCTGGAAAAGAGGCTGTGGTTGCCTCAAAGAAACATCAGGGTTTATACTAGGACATCAGGGAGCCTATTCTGAGGACAAGGGTCTTCCTTTGAAGACAAGAGTTCAAAATATAAAGTGTGGATTTGTTTGAAAATAGTGTGGATAAATTGATAATGCAGCCATGGGACTTTATTTTTCTACCTAGGGAAGAGTGTCCACTAATTCAACATCCAAAGGATATAGATATTGCAGCTTATGCCCAAGAGGTCAAGGATCCATCCAGAAACTGCAAACTCAAATCATGGTTCTTGTGATATTGGATTTTTAGTTATGGGAAATACACAATTGACAATGATATGGAGTGTTGTTCTATGAACTCAGGGAGCTATTAAGAAGGGGAGGTATTGAGGTATAGGAAAGAAAGCATTGAGGGTCCGTTATATAAGCCTGTATAAATGAAGCATAAAGAGCAATGAACTGAGTGTTGATCATGTCGCAGAACCAAATGGCTGTGAATATATGGCTGTCAAGCCATTGAAAACAAATGGTATGTGAATTTTATTCTTAAACAGAAAGTCTATTCCACCTAAAAATTACTCAGGGAAAATCAGGGAAGTGAAAGAAGAAAATGTTGACTCCTGAAGATAAGGAAAACAACTGCCAAATTTGATCTTCCAGGCATAAATTTGATTTACAAGCATGATCTCAAGGAGGCTAGCATTGTCTGTACTGGGCCTACTAAAGGTTTTACTGTCAACAGTCAATCATGGATCAGGGAGAATTACTTCTACTCACTAATGAAAATATACCAACTAGTGGAATGAGAGAGAGAGAGAGAGATAGACAGCATTCTCTTAGGAATTTGCCAGAACTTGGCATAATGTGTCAGTTCTGAATACGTACCACCTTGTCAGCTTCTGCTTTTAGAATGTGCTGAGTGGTTACACGCCCACTGTGTAGTGGGTAGCCATTCCAGCTTTGATTTGGAAGTTTCAACCCCCATTGAGGCTTTGGTAAATGTCACGCCTACAAGGCAGGGCCAAGGGAGGACCCTGAAGACCCAAGATCCAGATGCGTGGGCCCTCTTAGTGCCTGGACCCTGGATGCTGGAGGTGGACTGAACAGAGTTCTCCAGAGAACACAGCCGGACTGTGCCACGCCTTTCTCAGATTCTGTAAACTATCCATTCACTTGTAAGTTACCCCACAAAATAAACCTCCCTTTTAACTATGTGGAGTGGCCTTAATAATTTCACCAATATCTGGCGCCCAATGTGGGGCATGAACCCAGGACCCTGAGATTAAGAGTGGATTGGTATAAGATATTATGGTAGATTATTATATAAACTAGTAAACAAATTTAGTAAAATAGCAGCCTTAGTTAATTTACACTGTAATTTGCACTGTTATGAATTCTTATATGTTGATACAAATGTAAACTATTTTTATATTCCTGTTTAAGATAATTTGTATATTGACACAAATACAGAACTATATTTGTTATAATGTACATATATTTCTACTCTTATTTGAAATGTTTGTATATTGATACAAATGTAGATTCATATCTGTCATACTGTATGTATGTTTTACTTCTGTTTAGGATATTCTGTATATTGATATATATTTAAGATTTTTGTCATATTGCATATCACACTATACATTCCTAACTCTGTTATAAATGTCTTGTGTGTTGTCAAAATTTTGAAGTCATCGTCCTTTACCATACATTTGCTTATAGACGGTTTACCTTGTTCACATGAAGCCATTGTCCTTAGGTTATTTTGGTAGATAAGACTTATAGGTTTATAGTCACCTATGCTTGTCATCTCTAGAGTTACATTAGTTAGGTTATCCAGATTTACAGATACATAGGTCAGATGGACAGGTAATCTTCAAACACTTCATAGACCTAGAGAATATGGCATTTAAATAACTTAGAATTCTGTTGACGTGAGACACAATTGCTCCTGGCAGCACCAATTGATCCTGAGAGAACGTTGGACTTCTAAGACATTTCCATTTGGAAGTTTGTCTTCTTGGCACAAAATGGCCTAGTGGGCAAAGAACTGCCCTTGCCTCAACTGCTGACAATATGAGTGCTGTCCTTCTGGACAAGTGGGACACAAGGAAAAGTGACTTCTGAACTCTGCAAGACACGGTAAGATGGTCTTTCAGAATTCCTGCTTCTGAAAATGGTCTGTCAGATACTCTGGGCCTGTAGTCAATTTGAATGCACCAACAATACTGAGAAACATTAGGTGACTTTCCAGGCTGCCAGTTGTCTCTGTCTATTCTTGCAAGATTCTCAAAAGTTGCTTGCATCCATCTACCATTTCTCAGGTACCATTATATTCCTTCTCAGGTGTTTGATGGGATTGAAGACTAGCAGTTATAGTTACAACTTAGTATATGTATATACATATATATATATAATATATCTTAAATAGAACATATTAAGTATTAGATTCAGGTTCTTTAGGATAGGACACCTTTTGGAATGATCTTTGTAACATGCCATTTACCTATGCTCTAGACTTCTCTGGATTTTAGTATGTGTTTCTTGCTTGATATTGTTCGCATTGGTTGTAGTTCCATCTTATCTAGGTCATTATCCCTCATTACTCCTGGACAATATTTGATAACCATTCCTTTGTATATAGTCTTGTATTAGGTTAGAACCTTCTTATTTAGACAAAAGGGGGAGATGTAGTGGGTAGCCATTCCAGCTTTGATCTGGAAGTTCCAACCCCCATTGAGGCTTTGGTAACTGTCACGGCTACAAGGCGGGGCCAAGAGAGGACCCTAAAGACCCAAGATCCAGATGCGTGGGCCCTCTTAGTGCCTGGACCCTGGACGCTGGAGGTGGACTGAGCAGAGTTCTCCAGAGAAACAGCCGGACTGCGCCATGCCTTTCCCAGACTCTGTAAACTATCCATTCACTTGTAAGTTACCCCACAAAATAAACCTCCCTTTTAACTATGTGGAGTGGCCTTAATAATTTCACCAATACAACTGAGATTACCGTTCACAGAGCATGACTCTAATCCTGCTAATGGTCAAGGGTGGGAACTATATTGTCACAGCTCAGGCAGCACGTATTTGAGGTCCTAGATTGAGTGTGAGTACTCTGCTGTACTACAGCTTGTGTCATCATACATTGAGTGTTCATTGGACAGTGGAGTTTCCTGGTGATTCTTGGTGTCAGGATGACAATTATAGTGTCTGTTTGTCTTTCTATATGCTTATTAATTTAGGCATATTCACCAACATCAGGCATGTGAGGGAAATAAAGCAGGAAACCAGACAGTGATCCTGATCTATCACTGTGGTATCTCTTGCCTGTGAACACTCTGAAATTGAATTACAGGTGATGGTGCTACCCCCATCTTAAAATGGACTACTTGGGGACATGATTGACTTACTAGTGGGGACCATCCTTCAGCAGACCCTTGAAGCCTTACATACCTGTGAGAAATTTTTGAGAATCAATAATAGGTGTGCATTGTAATTTCTGGTTTGATTAGAGCTGCCTTAGACCTTGGGTTGCAATGAAAGAACATTGCACCTTGGGAGGCACCAGTGTTGTAGCAGCTGTGAGAATGTTTCTAGGGTTAAGAACAATAACACTGCCTTCATGAACAAGTCAACACTATCTCCTGTATGTCATATTCATCACTTGCATGTTATGACTTAGGTTCAGGTCATTACCATGATTTCAGACAATATTTATTATCTCTAGAATACCCTGCTTCTATTCCTTCTGGCTGTTCTCAGCACTGGTGTTCATGGGTCTCTGGATGCCTGCTGTGGCTGCATGACTTAAGTTCAGGACAAGGTCCAAGGCAGAAAGCAAAAACAGTGAGATGAAAATTAATTTGTCCACTGTATGCTGAGATAAAAAGCTGGAGATTCAGCATTGTAGAGTAATCAAGATCCTTGAGAAGCAAGATAATCAACTCTCATTCTATCCTGCTGAGCAAGACTAGACATATAATCCAAATGCATCCCTCTTTCCTGATCTTTCCCTACATGCTATGAACACACTATCCAGTTCATCCTTCAACCCAGATCCCCATTCATTTATGTTCTCCCTTACTGGATCCTGCCAAATTTCCTGGTTACTCAGCTCAGCCCCTCTCCTACAGATCCAGGTCCCTCTGCTCAACCTGCCAAGTTCAGGTAAACATGGCTGCCATAAACATTCCCCCTGTAATTATTTCCTCAAATATTTCAATCTACACTCTGTGTGTCTAGAAAATATATGAAGAGCCATCTTCAATTACTAGGCCCAGAGAATTTTATTGTGTCCTTAAGCACCTGGAAAAGGCCCTTGAGTCCCTCCCAAGGCTGCTACATCATGCCCTTTCCCAAGAAACGTATTGACAAATATACGGAAAGAATTTCTACTTTTTAGAAGACACATTTTGTTCCCTTTCAGAACTAAAGAGCACCAGTCAATATATTTAATCAACAAACTGCCCAGAGATCTTCCTGGGCCTAATACCTGGGACTTAGAGATAGAGGACAAGTGAATGAGCCTGCTTGGACACTGAGTCTGGGAGTCCTGTAGAAATATTATGCAAAAAAACATGTACTTGATAGTTGCCAATAGACAGTCAATGTTCTAAAAGACTGAACTATTTAAATATTATACTTTTTATTGATATTAATGATGTTGATATTATTTTCATAATAATATGGAATGCCAGCAACATCTCTACATTTGGATTATTCTAAGATATAGTTTGTCATTAAGATCTGGAAATTTCCAGGAATTACACTGGACTGAATATTGGCAGATTCCCTACTCAGAACTTTTTATACTATTCACAGATAGACAGTGAAGCTCACCTAAGGCAAGGAGTGCATGTCTTCATATCTGCAAGTTCATGAGGTGATGGGAAAAACTTATTTTGCTGTTTCTGAGGTTGTTGTCCATTAATCATAGGAACTTCTTGGTGTACATTCTTTGATGTACTAATTTCTATGAGTGAATATTCATGTTCACAGTCTTGTGAAGGTCTCCTTTGGGTAGCCATAGGTTTCTGATTTCAAGGGAGAAATGTGTCTGACATGCCCAGAAGAAAGATCTCCACAATGATTATATTCCACCACTTGTAACATCGTGAATGTGTCCCCTCCTCCAAATTAGTGGTATTCAGTGACTGCCTTAAGAAGGGAAGCCTAGCAAGGGAAAACATCTGACACAGAAGGTAATAAAGACTTGTGAATGTTTGGTTTCAAAATGTTGCTCTAGAATCAAATATCTAATCTATGAGGCAACACAGCTGAGCAGAACCTAGGAGAGTGCATTGTCTATGCTATCCACTAACAGACAGAAACATACTTATAGTCATTGGAATAAGAGCTTTTACAATGGGTATTGCTAGTTTGTCCTATACTGTTAGAGTACCATCTCTTTTGGCAACATGAAAGAAAGAGATGCAATTTCCTTACATACGGTGTTAAAATTGGATGAGCTGCACAATTCCAGCATAAGAAACAGGCTATGGAATGGAGAGACTTCAAGGCAAAGAGTTAGTAGAACTCAGATTGGCTAGAGAGAAAAAGGAAATAATGAACGTAGAAGAACTAAATAGAATGAGGGTAGGATGATAAAGACAGAAGGAGGAACAGTAACAGGGAAAGATAACTACCAGTAAAGACCTTTGAAAAATGTCACATAGAAATCTACTATTTTGGACGTTTAAATGTGTGTGTGTGTGTGTGTGTGTGTGTGTGTGTGTGTGTGTGTGTATGTGTATGTTTATAATATGACCCCTCAAGCTAAAGGAACATCATAGAAGAGATTTCTTAAAGAATGTAAAAGCTAGAGGTTCAAGATAGTCATTTTGAGATCACGTATTCTATATATGACAGGAAAGCTGTATGACGAACTCTCAGAAATATGGTTGACTATTCCTAAAGAAGATGTGAAAGATGGTAATACAAGTTGATATAACAAAAGGGTTGGGGGTAGTTCTCACAAGGCTGAGATACTTCATTGTATAAGATGAAGTACTACAGGTGATTTTTTTGTTTATTTATTTTAGATACTTTTTATTATTATTGTTAAGGGATTTTCTATTCATTTTACATACCAACCACTGATTATCCTGTCCTACCTACTACTGGCCCCCAACACCCACCTTTCCCACCTCCTCCAAGGCAAGATCTCCTATGGGGAGCCAGCAGAGCATGGTACATTCAGTTGAGACAGGTCCAAGCCCCTCCTCCCTGCACAAATGCTATGCAATGTTTCTCACCATAGGCACTAGGCTCCAAAAAAAGTCAGCTCATGCACTAGGGATGAGTCTCGATCCTACTGCCTAGGGGTATCCTAAACAGTTCAAGCTAAACAAGTGTCTTGCCCATCCTGTGGGCCCAGTCAAGTACCATAGGGGCTCCTCAGCTACTGGTCCACAGTTCATGTATTTCCACTAGTTTAGCTAGTTGTCTCTGTATTTTTCCCATCATGGTCTCAATATCCCTTGCTCACAGAATCCCTCCTTTCTGTAATAGATTGGATTCCTGGAGATCAGACTGGTACCCGATGTGGATCTCTGCATCGGCTTTCATCAGCTGACAGATGAGGGCTCTATGACAACAGTTAGGTTATTCAGCCATCTGATCACCAGAGCAGGCCAGTTCAGGCACCCTCTCCACTATTGCCAGTAATCTAAGGTCGGGTATTCTTGGAGATTCCTGGGAACTTCCCTAGCACTCTGTTTCTCCCTATTCCTAGGATGTTTTCATTTATCATGGTAGCTCTTTACTTGCTCTACCACTCTGTCCCTGTTCTAGCTCAAACCTCCCATTCCCCTATGTTCTCATCCCCTATCCCTTGTCCTCCATTATGCCCCTCACTCCCAGTTTGCTCATGTAGATCTCATCTATTTCTCTTTTTCTGAGTGATCCATGCATCCTTCCTAGGGTTCTCCTTACTAGCTAGCCTCCCCAGAGCTGTCGCTTGGAGTCCGGTTATCCTTTGCTTTACATCTAGTATCCACTTATGAGTGAGCACATACCATGTTTGTCCTTCTGAGTCTGGGTTACCTCACTCAGAATGATATTTTCTAGTTCCATCCATTTACCTGCAAATTTCATGATGTCATTGTTTTTCTCTGCTGAGTAGTACTCCATTGTGTATAAAAGGAACTTCTCAGCATCCTTGGTCATCAGGGAAATGCAAATCGAAATGATTCTGAGATACCATCTTACACCTGTCAGAATTGCT
Organism: Peromyscus melanophrys; assembly: GCA_902168415.1. Taxonomy (NCBI): domain Eukaryota; kingdom Metazoa; phylum Chordata; class Mammalia; order Rodentia; family Cricetidae; genus Peromyscus; species Peromyscus melanophrys. The sequence goes on along the minus strand of CABHPR010129814.1, from coordinate 21,674 downwards.
AAGATCAAAAGCACTGAAGACAACTTATGTAGGAGAGTATGTTGAGCATGGGGAACACTCCTACACTTTTGGTGGGAATGCAAACTTGTACAGCCACTTTGGAAATCAGTATGACGGTTTCTCAGAAAATTGGGAATCAATCTTCCTCAAGACTCAGCTATACCACTCTTGGGCATATACTCAAGGAATTCTCAATCATACCACAAAGACACATGCTCAACTATGTTCATAGCAGCGTTATTTGAAATAGTCAGAACCTGGAAACAACCTAGATGCCCCTCAGCTGAAGAATGGATAAAGCGATTATTAACTAGTAAAAATGGGTGAAACTAATCCAAAGGGATGAGGCTCCACTATAGCTGTGAAAACATATACTTATAGGAAACACTAAATGGACTCAGTGCAATATAATTATGTATTTATTTCTGAATATATGTAAATATATATTTTTTCATGTTTATATAAAAATATGTACATGCAATATACACATATATGCATATAATTAAAGAAAATTAAAGGACATTAATTGTAGAGGGAGTAGGAAACAATCCCTGAAGTGTGTAGAGGCAGGTGATGGGTAATGATATAAACACAATACACAATTACTTCAAAAATTATTTTAAAACAAAGATATACAAGGTTATACACACATGTACATATTGCATGCTGAAAAAGACACTTCTTAGTATATCCTCTCTATGCTTTTCTATATATTATCAATGTGTTGAACATATGTTTGTATTCACAGGAAATGTTTAATATATATTTCTTTATCTGTTTCTATATATCATTGTTTTAAAAATATCTTACTTATACTTCCACAGATATATCAGAAAGATCATTTTGTTTTTAGAGATCAACTGTATGCATGGAAGTAAGCTTCCAATCTCTGCAGACAGATGAAGGGTTTCTCTCCAGAGAATATTGGTTCTTGGCTTAGGAATGAACTCTCTATCATTTTCTTAGACTCAGAGAACTCAGAAGAAGGTTCTTTGAATCCCAATTTAAATGATGGTTTTCTGTCCCAGGAGAAGAGTTTTCGGAAAGCTGACATCAGAGGAGTACAAGGAACAGCTTTGTCAAATGATGTCTGAACATTGCATCGGGACTTTGACCAATACCTGGCCTGCTCGGTGACATTCAGAACTGATATGTCATACAAGGTGACCAGTCCAACAGCCAGAGGCTGTTGAAGACAATGAAGCCTTTCTCTGAGGTGTCCTACATAGAGTGTTTGGGAGAGTTGAAGCTGGTCTCTTTCTGTGCCTTTCTGTTTGTTGCTTGTTTTTTATCTATTACATTTTGGTTCCTGATAGACTGTATTGTAGTCTTAGAAATATATATTTACTGCATGAAGCAGTCTAAGCTATTGGGAAATAGGAGTTGATAGCACTTTAATATGTGACATGCTAGAAGGAAGCCAAAATGAAATTTTACTACCTTATGGATCCTGGAACTTCATCATTAGCACTGCTTCAATTTTTACTCTAATGATCACCATTTATATTAGTTAGCATTCAGAACACTTGACAGAATTGTTTCCTATGTAACAGGTAGGATGTAAGGTGTTTATGATACACAGCCAAAGATGATAAGGAAGTTATAAAATAGAAGGAATATATACATCTCACTATTTTGGATTTATATTTTTATCTGAGATGAAGTAGCTATAAGTAAATAAGCAATAAGCCTTAAGTGATGGCTCTGTTCTTCAGACCACTTGATATTTACTCTTCAATAGAATTGATTCAGTTTCTAAATATGCAAGTCAGGCAGCTGACAACCTTCTGTAACTTGTTATGTTGATCCAATAGTCAGGACTTCAGGGGCATTGCATATATCTGAATATACTTAGATGCAAACATACACACACATACACACATACAAATGTGTACACATACACACACACCTATACATAATTCCAAATAATTAAAAATAATCCTTCTAACAGGGCAGCAGTGGCACATGCCTTTAATCCCAGCACTTGGGAGGCAGAGCCAGGTGGATCTCTGTGAGTTCAAGGCCAGCCTGGTTTACAGAATAAGATCCAGGATAGGCACCAAAACTACATGGAGAAACCCTATCTTGAAAAACCAAAAAAAAAAAAAAATCCTTGTTAAAAAGAAATACAAAAGCAATAGACAGAGGTCCTCTGACATTGTGTTAAATGATTTTAATTTCTTTCATAACTTAATAAAGCTTAAGAATGAATCCATCTGCTTCCATCAGTTACTAGATGAGGGCTCTATGATGACACTTAGGGTATTCACAAATCTGAATACCAGGGTAAGCCAGCTAGGCACCTTCTCCATTATTGCTAGTAGTCTAAGCTATGGTCATCCTTTTGGATTCCTGGAAACTTCCCTAGCACCAGGTTTCTCTCTTTCCACATGATGTTTCCCTCCATCAAGCAGGCCAAGCTCCAGGAGTCCAGTTGAAGAGAGAGAGTATGGATTCTATGAGCAAGCAGCATCAAGATCATTATGGAGAAACAAACAGAGAAAACAGAATCAAACTAGTAGGAACTCACAAATTTTAAACCAACAGCTGTGGAGCCTCCATGGGACTGAACTAGGCCCTCTGCATAAGTGAGACAGTTGTGTAGCTTGGTCTGTTTAAGTGGCCCCTGGCAGTATGATCAGGATCCATCCCTGGTGCATGAGCTGGCTTTTTGGAGGCCATTACCTGTGGTGGGACACCTTGCACATCCTTGATGCAGGGAGAGGGGCTTGGACCTGCCTCAACTGAGTGTACCAATCTTTATTGACTCTGCATGGGAAGCCTTACCTTTTTGGAGGAGGGAATGAGGGGTAGGTTGGGGGAGAAAACTGGGAGAAGGTATGAGAAGGGGAATCTGTGGTTGGCATGTAAATGAATTAAAAATTTCAGGTAGATGTCATCTATTTCTCCTTTGCTGGGCTATCCATGCATCCTTCCTAGGGTCTTCTTTGCTAGCTAGTCTCCCTAGAGCTGTGGACTGTAGTCTGGTAATCCTATGCTTTACATCTATTATCCTCCTATGAGTGAGTACATACCATGTTTGTCTTTCTGAGTCTGGGTTACCTCACTCAGGATGATATTTTCTAGTTCCATCCATTTGCCTGCATATTTCATGATGTCATTGTTTTTTAATGCTGAGTAGTACTCCATTGTGTATATGTACCACATTTTCTGCATCCATTCTTCAGTTGAGGGGCATCTAGGTTGTTTCCAGGTTCTGGTTATTAAGAATAATGCTGCTATGAACATAATTGACCACGTGTCCCTGGAGATCCAAGGCTAGGTGCCAGGCCAAGCTCTAGGAGTCCAATCAATGAGAGAGAGGAGGGATTCTATGAGCAAGGGACATCGAGATCATGATGGGAAAATGTACAGAGACAACCAGCCAAACTATTGGAAATGCATGAACTGTGGACCAATAACTGTGGAGCTCCTATGGTACTGGTCTAGGCCCTCTAGATAGGCGAGACAGTTGTTTAGCTTGAGCCATTTAGGGGACCCAAGGCAGTGGGATTAGGATCCATCCCTGATGTATGAGCCTGCTTTTTGGAGCCCAGTGCCTATGGTGGGATACATTGGTCAGCCTTGGTGTAGGGAGGTGTGGCTTAGACCTGCCTCAGCTGAATGTATCAGGCTCTGTGGACTCCCCAAGGGAGACCTTGCCTTGAAGGAGGTGGGAATGAGGGGTGGTTTGGGAGGGGAAAGGCTGGGGATGGGATGAGGCAGGAGAGAGGGATCTGTGGTTGGTATAAAAAAGGATTAAAAAATTTAATAAATAAAATAAAAAAATTTTAATAAAGGAAAAAAATTAATCCATGATTTCTGGTTACCTAAAGTGATTCTATACACATTGCTAGCAGATAAAACATTAAAGCTGAAAATCTGAGTGGATATACAGCTCATGACCAATGCCAGGGAGAATGAATCAACATTAGGATATGGTTGATATGGACTAAGAATAACAATAGTCACATTTTGAGACTTAGTTCATGAGGTAAATTCCTTGTCAGGCTGATAAAACAGAAGCTTCTCAGGTGTTTACTCCAAAACAGACTTTATGGGCTTGAAGTCCAGAGAACTAAGCCTCCACAGGCCATGTTCACCGTAAGTAATTCCCACACGATGAACGCCCCAAACAAATGAAGGACATAGGCAAAGATAACTTGAAGGTGATAATATATGTCCATATTTCAGTCACTAGCAGGGTAGAAAAAGACAGGACTTTAGGAGGGGCATTAACATAGTCAAGATTACCTGCATGTCTTTGACCTGAGATCATGAAGCATGACAGAGATAGCAGATCATCATGGTTTCAAAACACAAAATTCCATGACTATTTGCAAACCACAGGTCAAAAGCTAATCCCTATATTATGTTTTCCAAAGAGTGGAGAAATGCAAAGAGCAAATGTATAATGCTAAAAGATGAGCAAACAGAAAAGGAAGTGTTCTTGCCATGCTGCATTCAAGCCAACAACAAACTCACCGCAAAACCAAAGACAGGTGATCATACACAAAGTGTTAGAAGACAGAGTAGAGTTTGGAAAGTAACCTAGAATCCCCAAAAGCAACATGTGAGCAGACTTTGTCTCCTACATTCTAATCAGAAAACTAAAAAGATAAGTTGAGATGCAAAGACTCAGGTGTGGTGGAAAGAAACGTGGAGAAGGATGAGTGGAAATGTGCAACCAGTGAGGTGTAATAACCGAAGTCAAACACAGATTAAAAGATCAAATATGTTAACCTATGGAACAAAGGACTATTGCCTTGGTACAGAACATGCAAGGAACTACAGAAGGGAACTTACTGATGGATAAGTGGCAGTTGGCAAAAATATACTTCAAACAGATCCCTTGAGAGGTCAATATGAGTTTACTGGAATATTCACCAAATTCTAAGAATAATTTTTTGGATCAGTTGGTTTGAAAAAAATTTCCATACACAAGTATATAAATTGGATCCTTTTTTCTTATTGTTGTTGTATACAAGTATTTAAGAGTAACTTTTGGTTACCTTGGAAAAATATGTTCTTTCTAATGTATGGAAATCACTCTGTGTAATTTGCAACAAAAGATAAGGTGGAATTATCAACCCAGGAATCAATTTAAGACCTCACTAGCCGGGCGGAGGTGGCACACACCTTTAATCCCAGCACTTGGGAGGCAGAGCTAGGTGGATCTCTGAGTTCCAGGCCAGCCTGGGCTACCAAGTGAGTACAAAGCTACACAGAGAAACCCTGTCTCAAAAAACCATAAAAAAGACCTCCCTGATATGATTTAACAGTATATATGTGTTAGATGAAATTTGATTCAAAATGTCCTTTATATTCAAAGATGACATGGTCACATAATCTGTGATATATATATATATATATAATGTCCATCTCTATGTAAATAAAAATTAACTGTGTTTGAAACCAAAGAGCTTTCTGATGACAACAAGGGGAACATGAGACTACCAGATTTATAACATAACTCTAGATCTTTTGTAGGAGGGAAGTTTCCCAATTATTTCTTCAAATGTAAGTCTAAATGTTAAAAATGTTCTAGAATCAGCACTACAGAGATGATACCCAGTTGACCACAGTAGAAAGGACAAGGCCCAGTTAACTCTAAACCATCAGAAGAGTAGAGCTATATTGTGAAAATATGAATAAATTATATGTTTTATAAAGGAGAGAGCATAATCAAGTAATTCCTGTGTGGATTTGTCATTCAAAAAACTAAACTAGAATGTGATTATGATAAGTCATTATAGAAAATTTCTAAATATGGTGTTTCTAACATTTCTTGCTCATATTCTTTCCTTTGGAATTTGGAGAAAAGTTGCAGGATTTACAATGAAAATGACTAACAAAACAAATTACTATAAATTACATCAACACAGTGGACATGTTGATAGGTGTTTACAGTCTTCAGCAAAGCAAATTTACAGTGACTAACACAAAAACTACAATGACCCAGCACTTACGTGGCAGAAGCAGAAAGTCTGAGTGTTTGGTAGAAATCAAAGCTACAGAGATGTCAGGGTGGGAATTGCAGCAGCAGAGTAACCTCCTCCACCCTCCAGGTAAAGGCAAAGCACAAAAGCACTGTGCCTGAGAGTACTCAAGCAAGTCAAGGGAGCATGTGCATAAACTATACTTGCTTACAGTCAAACTACACTCAAGATGTGATTCCACAACTGTTATTTGGGTTCATGTATGTTATGCCCCTTTAGGCTCATGCATTTAAATATTTGGTTCCTAGGAGACTGTTAATGGTTACACTAAAGTGACCCTTTGGAGTTCTTAATTGTATTAATTAAAAATTGTATGAGACACACTGAAGAAATTAGAAGGTCTTTTTTTTTTTTTCATAGAAATTGACAGGAAAACACCAGTATAGGCAAGGGAGAATTCCCATAGCCATCAGGACTGAGGAGATATGAAGAAAAATGTTATGCTTTTTATGCTAGCCATGGAAGTCAGAGATAAATAAAAGGAAACCCAATATATCATGGGGAAATTAATCAGTGCAAAGTTGTACCTCTAGGTTATGAGGTTATTCAGTCCCAGAATTTTGTGCCTCAGAAGGAAAGATTGCATTAGGGACTCAGTGGACATATAAGTGCTCCATGAATGGAGGCTTCTTGGACAAAAAGCCCACAACTTACCAGGTGACTGGATATGTAGCCTTTTGCATGAAGACCTGATACGGGTTTGTTTCCAGTCTTCCTTTCAAACTGTGTTCTTATACTTGTTAATCTTGTAACTTTCTCTAGTCTGAACTACTGTCCAAGGAAAGCTATTCAGGATAGTTGTGAAACCTTTAGGATGTGGAGTCTTACTGGAGAATGTTTTATCATTTTGAGTGGAATTCAAGTTTATTAACCAACTCCCATCTAGTCCAGAACAGCTTGTTCCTGCAAATCTGGCTGTGCTGAGGAGAATTGGAGAAAGTACAGACACAAAGAAACAACTACCAAAAGCTGGGATCAAATGGGACATGCTCAATCTGGTAGAGCAGAAACATGTACTCAACAACCCTAAATCTCCTTGGGCTCATTTATAGCACAAGAAGGAGGAAGTAAATAGTCTTTGAAGGAGGTATCTACAGAAGCAAGCTCATGTTTTACTTATATGGGAACTAAATACTGAGGTTACTAATTTTTGTATACTCTGATCAATCAAATTCAAAAGCTCACACTTGGATCATACTTGAGCCTCCCCCAGAAAAAGGATTTGCCAGTTCATCTGAGTCTGAGAAACTGGAGTCCTGAAAAGCCTGTGTCCAAGTTAACAATAAACATTCACCCAGCACTTCACCAATTCTTTACATATTCCCTCAAGACTTTCTCTATTTCCCACACACTCCCCGCCTAACCTACTTTACTGCAGATGCAATGTGGCCATCCAGACTCACCTTCCCGCATCATGCCTGATCTGTCATAGTAGAATGTAGTTGCTGAAACCTAAGTCATAAAAAGCCATTACTTAGGTGCATTCATTTTCTTGGTATTTTTATCATAGAAATTGGGAAAGAAACTAAAGTAGTAAATGGAAAATTAGAAGTAGAGCCATGGCTATGATACACATGACCATCTGATTCTTAGTCCCTTAAAAGTTGTCTGTGGAGGAAAGGGAAAAAATGTCCAGCTATGAGATAGAAAATGCTTCAGATGCTCTAAGGAGTACATAATAGTCAATGCTGGAAGGAGTTTGAGAAAACAGAATGCTTAAGGAATTATGAATAGTAGAAGCCTGGCTATAGGATGTCAGAGAATGACAATGCCAACATTGGGTAATAGGCTAGAGACCATTGCAGTTATATTCTGGCAAAGAATCTGGAATTTTTAGCCTTTTTCCTGAGAACTTGAATGAGTCTGGATTTGATGGAATGAAGGAATGTGTTTGGAAAACAAAATTTCAACATGGGCTAGCATGTTGAACAAATGGGTAGAATGGTACTTGTGAGTGCTAGAAAGAGAATACTTTGTCTTTTTTAGAGTAGAACATCACATAGTAGATTTGACAAAGATGCTCCTCAGGAAGGGGCATCAGAACAGGACACATGGCCAGTATCTTCTACATTTAGCCTCTGATTTGCAGTTAAATTGAATGAAAGCAAAGATGAGATGGCAGCACTGGCTTGCCATCTGCTATGAACTATAGGCTAACACTTAGAGAGCCCCGTTAGATCTGTAGTAAAGAGCACTGCTGCAATCCAAAAACTTGGAACCCATGAGAAAAGTAAAGTGGTGAAGATAGAGAAATTCAGATGTGAGAGAGGATATCCATCAGTCCAACCTTTAATACAGAGGAATGGAAAGTTTATGATTTAGCCCAAAGAAGGTAACCTGCAACATGAACTAGTGTGGAGAACAATGGCAGGGAGAATTCTGTCTATTATCTGCTTAAATATGAAAAATCTTGAAATTGAAAGAACTGGTGTAATGAAAAAGACAAGAATGTTCTTGATCAAGCTGGGATCTCCCGCTCCCCTAAGCTCTCTTTCCCTCGACCCTTGCCCTTCATTCCCCCCCCCCACATCCAGTTTGCTCATGTAGATCTCATCCATTTCTCTGTCATTTGATGATCCCTGTGTCATTCTTAGGGTCCTGTTTTCTAGGTAGCCTCCCTGGAGTTGTGAGTAGCACATCTCAGCTGGATCAAGAACAGAGAGGGAGAACAAGGAAAAAGAGACCATGATAAAAGAAGACCCCATGGGAAATGGAAGAAGTAAAATGCTAGAGAGGTCCCCAGAAATCCACAAAGATACCTCCACAATAGACTACTGGCAATGGTTGAGAGCAAGCCCGAACTGATCTACTCTGGTGATCAGATGGCCAAACACCCTAACTGTCATGTTAGAATTCTCATCCAATGACTGATGGAAGCGGATGCAGAGATCCACGGCCACACCCCAGGTAGAGCTTCCGGAGTCCAATCGGCGAGAAAGAGGAGGGATTATATGAGCGAGAATTGTTGAGACCATGATTGGAAAAAGAACAGGGACAAATAGCCAAACTAGTGGAAACACATGAACTATGAACCAATAGCTAAGGAGCCCCCAACTGGATCAGACCCTCTGGATAAGTCAGACAGTTGATTCACTTGAACGGTTTGGGAGGCCCCAGGCAGTGGGACCGGGACCTGTCCTTAGTGCATGAGCTGGCTGTTTGAAACCTGGGTCCAATGCAGGGACAATTTGCTCAGCCTGGGCGAAGGGTGGAGGGAACTGGACCTGCCTCAATTGAATCTACCAGCCTGAGCTGAATACCCAGGGGAGTCCTTGCCCTGGAGGAGATGGGAATGGGGGGTGGGCAGGAGGGGGTGCTGTAGGAGGGAGGACAAGGGAATCTGTAGCTGATATGTAAAATTAAATTAAATTATAAAATAAATTTAAAAAGAAAAAAAACAAAAAAAGACAAGAATGTAAGGACAAGAGAAAAACAGAATTATGTATGACAGTATAACCAGGATCAATGGAGAATAAATAGACAATCCAACAATGCAGTGAAGTAAGCCCCATGACTGCAAGAGATAACCTGCATTGAATTACAAAAAGTACACTCCCTGGTGGGTAGAGAGTCTGTAGCAAACTCATGGGAGAATTAAGAGAATATAGCTAAACACACTGAATGTATACAAGAATGTTTATGTGAACAAACGAGTTCAAGTAAGTTCCTTTGGAGGCAACAAGAAGGCTGGCTAGTTTTATTGTAACTTCACACAAGCTACAATCACTAGAGAGAAGGGAATACTCATTTCAGAAAATGCCTTTATAAAATCAAGTTGCTTGGAAGCCTCCAGGGCATTTTATTAATTAGGTAATGATGAGAGAGGACCAGCCACTTCCAGGTTTCAAAATACCTTGGCTGGTGGCCATGGGTTACATAAGAAAGCAGGATGAGCAGACCATGAAGGGCAAGCCAGTAAGCAGCATCCCTCCATTGCCTATGATTCACCTCCTGTTTCCAATTCCTGCCCAGTTTATGTTCATTTCCTGACTTCTTTCAATGGTGGACTAAGATAAGGAAGTGTAAGCCAAATAATCCCTTTTCTCCCTGACTTGCCTTTAGTCCTCACACTTCATCTTAACTGTTATAATCCTAACTAAGACAACATGACTAACTAGAACATTAACCATCATCAAAACAACTATTTTTTAAACACTTTTTTGATAATATAATGTTTTCCCTTCCCAAGACCTGAGTACATAAATTGAAAGGGATTTTTACATTTGTGTGTGCACAGAGGTTTTCAGAGTAAACTGTAGATACCTTGTAAAAAACATTTTATTACAGAGTGTGTAGAAAGCCTTCTGTGCCATAAACATAAAAAGAGATTCAAGAATTACTAACCCATGAATCAATTTTAGAATTCTTGGATTGATACCATGTATTTTTTATTAGGAAAACTCCATGCACTTTCATGCATACTCAGAGCAGAAATGGTCAGATACACAGTGAAATTCATCTGATTTTCCTGTCTTGATAATAAAAACATGGACCTGAATATAAGACTAAGGCAATTAATGCTTGCACTAATTTTTCTTGGTTATTTTATAACAGCAGTGGGGAAATAATTAAGTTAGAATATGGGTATTGAAAAATAGGACTATTGATCTGACAAACAGCTCCGTATGATTTGTAATTCTTTAAAAGTTGTCTGTGGGACAAATGAGAAAGAGTTTTCAACTATAGGATAGGAAATCCCTTAGACGCTGTAAGAAGAGTTTAGGGTCTCTTCTGGAGTGAGTTTGTAAAAATAAAGTGCTCAGCGAATTAAGGACAGTAGGAAGTCTGGCTCATGTGAAGATCAGAACAATGCCATTATGGGAAGATGGGCTAGAGGCTACTGCAGTGATAATCAGTCAAAGAACTTAGAAGCATTTAATCTGTGTGCTGAGGACTTCAATGAGGCTGACTTTACATGTAATAAACTAATGGGTTGGGGAATGGAAATTTCCTTATTGGAAAGAACTAATTCTTTAAAATAGTTATTGCAAGCTGCCACTCTTTTTGAGGTCCAGAATGAAAAAAAAAAAAAACCCCAAGATAGTGTATACTAAAATACGAAAGGAAATGTGCAATTTATCTTAAGAAAACAACATGAATAAGTGTAAAGTCTAACAAAGGCATGTTCTGGAGAAGAGGTTGTGATTGTTTCAAAGAAACCTCATGCTCTGTGCTGAGTGGAATACTAAGAAAGCTACTCACAGACAAGGCTGCACCCAGCTAGCAATCCAGTGTGGGAAATGTGTATTTCTTTGAAAGGAAGAAGCCTACACAAAGAATTCTGCTATATGAGTTTCTTTCCAAACAAATACCCAGGGAAATATTTCCAATGATTCATAGCCAACAGACAAAGATAATACTGCTGCTTTGGCCAAGGAGTCAAGTCTCCCCACAGAGATGGCAACAGAATGGAGAAGCATTATTTGATGTGGTACTTGATCTCCAGGTATGAAAGATAGAGTTGTAGATACTGTAGAGTGTGATTTTCCAATTTCAGAGAGCCCTTGAATGAGCACAATGCATGCCAGGTTAGGATTCCCTGAAAGGAAACTTTGTGATTCCATTACATGAACCTCTGTTGGGTGCTGGTAGGGTTGCAGAAGTGACAGGCAATGAATGTATGATTAGTCAAGGAATTTAAAAGAAATTACAGATGAATGTTATTCCGCAAACACAATGGTTATTAACCCCACAAAAGACTCAAGGAACACCAAGGAAGTGGGAGAAGAGATAGCAGAAAAGCATAAAGATGAAAAAAACCAGCTGCTACATTTTATCATTCAGGTATCACTTGGGCTTTGCAAAATTGTTCTCAAAGCAACTGATAATGGCCTGTACCAGGCCTACACAAGACATTTCTTGTCAACAGAGAATCATGGAACAGCAACAGGCTTGAGGGCCATTACACCTCCCCACTGAACAAAGGGTTTCTGGTGGATTCTGAGAAAGTGATATGCATTGTTTTACATTGTATACACAGCAGTAAGCCCCACTAGGATCCAGTAGGTAATTCAAAAAATGTGGTTAAAAAGAAAAACCCGGTCCAGGTAAAATGAGTGGCCACAAAATAAAACAAAACACTACGAATGTTAAAATGTCATGTAGTTAGGACAGGAAGGTGACAGGAATGGGAAATTGAAGAGAAGAGAAGAATGAGAATACACTGTATATGGTAACTAGTGAACACACCCTGACCATTTACCCTGTATATGTGTTTCAAAAAAGAGTAGTAGAAGGAAATTATTTGTCTTGGTTTGCTGATGCCATCAGAGTTGCTACTTTGACTCTACAAGTTACATGACACATGGACAATACCTGTTGTAACAACTCTCACTCACTCCTTGGATGGAAGTGTGTTTCTGGTTGTTGGTGGATAGGGCAGACACTGCAGTCTTCTGGTTTCTGGATCCTTTCCATTTTAATTTCCTTCTCTCTCTTGGGTTGTCTCACAGTCTAGAAGGTTGGTTCTACAGTAACACTTTGAGACTCCACAGGAAATTGATACGACTTCAATACCTTCTGTGTCACAGGGATTTCCCTTGCTGTGCTTCACCAATCAAGGCACTAACTGCAAATCCCTGGGTTTGTGGAGAGAACATAGTCCCCATGTTATAAGGTGATGGATTGCAATTATTGTTGAACTCCTTCTCATAGTCATGGCAGAGACATTGCTATCTTGAAATCAGAACCATTGGCATCCACAGAGGCCTTCTCAAGATTATTCCCAGAAACATTCCTTCATGGACAAGAAAGAGGGTCACTAGAAAATCAAGGGTAAGAAATAAAACATAACTGTTTAGAACAGTGTTTAACATCTTAAAGAATATACATTAGGTACTTCCTAACAATTTTTATGGACACAAAACACAGAAACAACAAAATAAAATTTTCCAGTGTGTCATCATCATGCCAAATATGTGAGCTGGTCTTCTTCTGTTAGATGAGTATCATAACTTCACCAGCCAGAAGGAAAATAGTCAAATTCTCATGAAGAAAGCATGAGTTAAAGATAACACCAGACTTTGAATCCAGGAGAGCAGTACTGCAAAACCAAGATGCAGAGACCTGGTGAAATGTGTGATCCTTCACTAACTTAAACCACCAAATTTGAAATTGTGGAAAGGAATATTTGCAAAAGGATTTGGTACTTTGTTTTTGTGATATATGAAGATTCAGGTGTTGGCTGACTGCAGCTTAAGAAGTAATCATAGCTAGCAATGTTTTGTATGTTGATTGTTTTTACATAATTCCTTTTATAATTTATACTTCCCTTTGTGTAATTTACATAAAATTAGTTCGTGCATTGGGCAGCATTGTGTTACTTTCACAAAAAAAAATCTAAGAAAAAGTTAAGAGAGGTAACTTTTCAGTTTTTCTCATGGTTTCAGGGCACTCATTCCAGGACTTCTTGACCCAGGGATTTATGTATGAGACAGGTCTGAAGATCATGGGCTAATCACATTTTGGAGTATTATGGTTATAATAAATTAAAATTTTCATTTTAAATAAATTATTAACTAAAGGGAAATTACTTGGCATACCTGGATCTCAATCTTAAAGACAAGAATTGGAACTGTATCTAACACTAATTATAATGTATTGGTGTTGTTGATATTAAATATTAATATTATATTATTATTAGCATTAATACAAAAAGGGCAGTATAAAAATGTTCAGTGTTTTGGAATGCTCAGTGTATACTGTTAAGCATTAATTATATAATGTCTCATGTAATATTTCTGCAGGTCTTCCCAAGGTAGTTTAACTCCCAGGTTCAGTCACATGAGATCTATCTGTAGGCTGCTATGGGATTTGGCTCAGGAATAACTACTGGGATTATGTTGACTGAATGGGGCTCATGTACCGTGAACAAACAAACAGTATATCATTTTCCAAAATAGAGGTTAACTCTGTAGGTTTGGCAAAGAAGTGTCTCAGGAAGGAGAAAGATGAGATTTACTCCAAACATTGATGTAAGAGAATGGGAGGGATTCCAGAACTTGAATTAGGGGCTCAAGGACATCACTGAATTCTGAAGACGCAGGTAATCCAAGAGTTATTATAGAAATTTCCAAAGAAATAAAGAAAGGAGATTCAAGTTTCTGATGGCCAAATATGTTACCATTACAGAAACCAGGGTAAACCTAAACTGGAAAGCTGAGAAAGAAGGACTGGTTTGTTGGGATGGCCTGAGTTGAGAGCTAGGAGAAATGGTAGGAAACCCAAAGGGGAGGGTGTGAGAGGAGGAGTGTATAGAGGGGGAGGATCTGGCAAAGACAGATACAAGGAGGTAGGAAAAGAGGGGTGTATTTGGAGGGTGTGGCTAACCATGACAGTCAAGATATAATACAGTTTGGCTCTACTTGCATCCAATAAACCTTGAGTTCTCTGCTTTGCTGACGCACCAGCTACATAATTGAGTAGACCATGGGCAAAACCCTATGGAGCTCACTGATTCTACAGGCCACCTTGATCCTGCTGCTGAACTCCAGTTATGCAAGGACAAATGACCTTGATGAAATAACCCCAAATTATTTGTTAGGTAACGCGATAAAAATTAGTAAGAGGGATGCACTGGATATCGCCAACATTGTTTACAACCTACATAGCAAGGAAGCAAACATCAGCAAAATAATAAGCAACAAAGTTAAGGTGAGTACTTGTCCTAACATGAGAAAGTATGGACTTATCCATATGAAATATTGCCCTTCTTCCTACCCTCAGCAGCCTGTTCAGTCTTGCTGCAACCACACCGAGTGTACATTGTACAATGTTCTCTCATTAATACCCATAGACAAAGGTAGGGCTGATCAGATTATATCTTGAAGAATGCATACTTCTAAGTCAAACTGTGTCCATGAGATTTTAGTATTTATACCTAAGTCTTCCTAAGTTTTCAAGGATCTCCTGAAGGATGGCCCCCATTGGTACAGCTACTCTCCCTGTAATTCTATTTCAAGGTGCCCACTGTCAGATAGAAACAATGATATATTTCACGGTAACAGTTAGGTGTCTCTTGGTTTATCTCCCTGGCATTAACACCCAGTGAATATCAATGAATTAATGATGATACAGAAAGACAAACAATGACAGTGGTTACTGTGGAAGGATCTTTTTGGTACTCTTTAACATCTTTTAAACATTTTTTACATTTATGGGTATTTCTCCTCCCCAAGGGTCCTCTCTCTCTCTCTCTCTCTCTCTCTCTCTCTCTCTCTCTCTCTCTGTGCGTGTGCGCGCGTCTGGGTACCAGTTAGCCAGATGACTATGTGGAGGTCAGTAGAAACCTTAGAATCTTTAGATATTTCCTGCTATCACGTGAATTGTAGAGACAAATTCAAAGATTCAGGCTTGCCAATCTTCGGTAAAGATGGCAAGCATTTTTCTCCACTAAGTCCTCTTGATAGACTCCCTTTAAATTTTTTATTATTGTGTGAGGGTAGATTTCCAGGGACACTGGTTTAGTATCTCACAGCAAACCTGTGGATAGTGCATCCATCTCTGTAGTGTTATATGTGATTATGTTTGCTGTATCATTCTTGCTGTTGCTTAGTGCATGGATATATGAGTATGTAAATTTATGTGTACTAATTTTCTGAATCTCCCTTGAAAATCAACACTCCATATGGTTCAGGCAGAAAGTGGTATTCTATATATGATAGCATTCATTCCAGAAATATCAATAATCAGTGTATAAATTCTGATATATTTACCTTTACATACTATTTGCTGATGTACACTGATGAAAACATCAAGAATAGCCTGTTGTCCCTGTCCCTGCTGCTTAATTTTATGTGTGGACCTTGAGATACTTTCCTAATTATAGGTATTATGGAAGGGTCTATCCCAGTGTGGCCAACAACATTTCGTCATGATTCTCTTCCACCATGATCGTAATATACAATGATTGTTCCCCATGGGGAAATAAAGCTGTCATGCTGTAGCCCTCTTAGTCAGTAAATGCACATTGTCATATCCTATACTGAAAGGGCATAAAGATTCATTTGAAAGAGTACATGTATGTCCTTTCAGTTTGCCATATATGGGGGTCTTTAGTGTGGATTGAATGGAGACATCTGAAAGAGTGATGAAAGATATTAAGCAATTTCACTTATTGGTTTTAAAATCTAGGACTACAAACCAGCCTGGGGATCCTTCTTCCCCTATACAGAGTATGTAATTAATGTTATAGTAGCAGGAATTAAGAAACTAGAGTCTCAACTCTGAGATAAATACAGTGTGCCCAAATCCTAGGGAAGTAGTTACACACTGTGGGGGGGATGACCACCATGTAGGCAGTCTCTGTCAGAAGGGTGGAGTCAGGTTCTTGACAGATCATTTTCCAGGAGGTGTGTTGGCAATGCTGTAATGCCAATGTATTTCAAAACCAGAGTCAACTTGGAATTAATACTAAAAGGAAGTATGTACTCAGTACACATGGACACAGTCACAAAACAGGTGTCAGCTAGTATGTGAACCTCCTTTGTGCCATCTTTGTGCCATCTAATGAAAATATAGATGAGTGACTGTCAGCTCATTTCTCCTGCTACAGAGCACATGTGGCTTTTACTTGACAACATATCCAACCTTTCTTGGTTGCCTCAGTTTTTTCTAGACTGCATATTGCTCAAAAATGACAAAACAGAAAGAACAAAGGTATTTATTGTTCAGTGTGTCCATGAGTCTCATTTAACAGACAAAAAGGAGCAACACAGGAATGAAGAGATCATATCTGGTTCCTTTAGAGGAGGTCTAGTATCTCAGACTCTGTTTTCTCCAGTGTCCAGATAAGTTGGGTCTAAGATGCCTTGTGCAACTGAAATGGAAAATTATATCTGTTAGTTTCATGAACAGATTAGTGACATTTGTTGAGGTATAGGAACATCAGCACACTCCTAGAAGGATGGGGGTTTCAAAGGCTATATTCCTTTGGCATAAAGTATCCCCTTATACAAAGCATTCCAAATTCTTCTGTTAACTAAAGGGTGGAGAGGTTGGGTGATAAGAAAAACAGAGATTCCCTGTGTTAAATGCTGGGATTATAAATAATCTGAAGGTGAGTAACCAGCCTACAGTCAGCCTTCCCAGACTAAACAAAGATTGCTGCTTATTGTGCCACAGTAACCAGGGAATACTGTAGGGAATGGTTTATCACCCCTACTGTGGCTGCAGTTCTGTAAGCTCATAAATATAGTCATGGCACCATATCGAACAGCCTCCAGAAAGAAACTCAATGCATGCTTGTAAACTTGGGCACTATACTAAACATAAATATTATTCTTTTTCCTATAGGCTGTGTATAATATGGCTCGTGGTGAAGTAGAGCTAAGACCAACAACATGTACCCGAGCTGAATCTGTCTTAGATGAATGTCCTTTTAAAACCAACCTCGATCGGATTCACGTATGTATTTAATAATAGCCAAGGGTTAGGCAAGGATTCAGAGGGTAAATGGACTTCTGTTTGTATAGGATATGTTGACAGAATATTTGAGTGCCAGCCAGGAAATGTGTAGTAAAGTGATGATTCATAAATGGAAACTGTTTCACATGGAGATATATAAATTCAAACTAATGCAGTTCTGTGTCCTTGTTTATTAGAAGAGGGATATGTGCACAAATGACTGACTTAAGTTTCTAAGTGTATTTACCATGGAAGTCTTCATACTGAAAGGACAACACCATTGCAGGGGCACTTTCTGGGTTGAAAGCATTAGTTTAATCACAACAAGAAAAGCATTCAGGATCTCCCTTACAGAATATACCCCAGTAAAAGGCCAATGCTCTGCAGTGGTGCCCCTATCCCCTGCCTTCTTCATGCCTCCCTCTTCTTTTCCCAGTGTCCATAACCTGTACTGCTAGTTGAGCCTTCAATTCCTGATTCCACTGAATGGGCTGTTTCCCTCATCTTCCCAGGCTTCTTCTTCCTCATCAGCACAACACACCTTGTCTAAGGTGCACAGAAAAATCAGGCACAAGTGAGGTGTGCAGCCATCTCTATGGAAGATGTGTCTTGTATGCTGTGTGGGTAATGGTTCTAGCAGCTAAGCAATTTTGGCATGAACCCTGAACAACTAATATCATCCATAACATAAAGCTACTGCACACATGGAAACTAGTCCCAGTACAGGAAATAATCCTATTCTTCTTCTAAAGGGCAGTGAAAATGAAATTGAATACTTGAAATGGAACCTAAGAGAAAAAACATGCAGCAAGTTCAAGTCTGAACTGTCTAACTGCTCCTTCAGTGAACATCCGGATCAGCAGAAGGTATGCTCATGGATCACAAAAGATCCTCTAGTCAAAGCAGAACACAGGTAAAGCAAGCAACTTTTTATGATATCTGAAAATGTTTTTGTTCATGGTCCATGTGTAGGAGGTGAACATATATACTTGTGTGGGGAGAGTGTGGAGACAGTCAATAGATAACATGTTGGGTCATATATTTTCCCTCAGAAATAGCACTGTGCCCACGTAAGGAGGAAGCGTACACCTATGATTAGCTTTTTCAGTTTATCTGGTAGCTTAGTACCGAGAGTATTTAGGGGTTGTGGCCCATTTGACTGGTGGATCAGCAGTGGAGATGGTTGCTTGTGAGAAGGGATCTGTTTCCTCTTAGGTAAACCCATATTACAGACCACACTGCAAATATTTGAGGCAGGTCATGGGTGGATCCCTCTTGCTGACTCCATTCTCTCACTGCCAGCTGTTCCCTCAGCCCATGGGCTCCTGGAACGCCACACTCTGGGGGTAGTATTTCTCATTCTGTTAACCCTTCCCATGCACTCTTATTTTCATTGGTGCCACCTGCTTTATTTCTTCCATGGGATACACTTAGTGGGTTGACTATGTGATGGAGGTTGATAGGCCCCAACGCCCAGCCCTCCTGTGCCATACAGGAGGTTGTAGAACCTCATGAGATCTGGAGGGGGTACATAATATCTGGTTGACTGTATAAATTGAAGTGATATTGATTGATGATTGAACAGTTACGCTGGATGTCCTAAACACAGTAGTTTCTGAAAGGACCAGTGGGACACTTGCATGATTCTCAGCATATTCTCTTTGAATTGTGACTTTACTGATGGTTTACTGATGGTTTCTTACTTCCTGTTTTCAGAGAGAATTGTGCTTTTTCAGGATCGCCAATGCACCCTTAGGTATGAATGCGATTTCCATAATCTTCAAGTGCCAAAGTGTCTGAGGTTGTGAGCAAGGCTGCGCTGTGTTACGATTCTTTTACACACGTTTCTTGAAGAACTCCAAAACTCAGATGGATCCAACAGCCACTAGGGATCTCACTCCATTGTGTAGATGTCTGGAATCCCATCTTCTGCAATCAATTTGTGCATGCCTGAGGAACTTTCCACTTTTTCTTTTCTTTTCTATTCGTTCATCTTCACCATTGCAAGCTCCACATGGCCTGCCTGTGCTTTGCTCAATAAAAATAGAGTCATTGGATTTTGACTTGATGCTTTCTCATAGTGTGTGATGAAATGGGATCAAACAGACAGGACCTGAGGCAACTTACCTGCTGTAGGATGGTCTATATATCAAATTGTTCTGATTGGTCAATAAATAAAATACTGATTGGCCAGTGGCCAGGCAGGAAGTATAGGTGGGACTAACAGAGAGGAGAAGAAAGAGAACAGGAAGCTGAGTGAGGGAGACACTGCCAGCCACCGCCATGACAAGCTGCATATGAAGATACCAGTAAGCCACAAGCCACGTGACAAGGTATAGACTTACAGAAATGGGTTAATTTAAGATGTAAGAACTAGATAGCTAGAAGTCTGAGCCATTAGGCCAAACAGTTTAAGCAATATAAGTCTCTGTGTTTACTTGGTTGGGTCTGAGCAGCTGCGGGACTGGCAAGTGACAGAGGTTTGTCCTGACTGTGGGCCAGGCAGGAAAACTCTAGCTACACTTACCCACATGAATGATCAGAAGAAAGAACTTTGTTTCTCACCCTGGAACCTTTATGGTCACTTTGAAAAGGATTCAGAAAGTGAAGCATGTAGTCAGTATCACAGATAATGCAAGTGTCAACTGAGTGTGGAGAGCTAACACGGTCGAGAGCATGCTTTGTTTCTCAAATTGACACAGGTTCAGACATAACAGCTAATGTCAACCTATGTTTGTGAAGAGGTTTTGATAACTATGTGCAGAGTAAAGGTGTGGTGTGTGTGTGTGTGTGTGTGTGTGTGTGTGATGGGACCCAGTACCCTGAGCATCCAGCATCCATCCCATACACACTGGCCACTGGGGGTGATATTTTTTTCTTCATATCCACTGTCCAGATTGACAGTGGGTTCTGACTTTCTACATAAAGACTGAAATATGGTAGACTATCTTCCATTTCAAATGGGACATATTTGCCAGTTACAAGATCTCAGTTCCACGAGGCAGCCAGATGCAATGGTTTCCTATTTTGTTCTAGTATAATAAAAATTTGGGAGTCAAAAATTGAGATAAACTTCTGAAAAATCCAAGGAAATCAGAGCTGACCCTCTCTCCATGTTTTTCCTGAATCCCCCACAGTAGAAAATCCATGTAATTCCTACTCATTTCTTCCTGTCCTCTATTGCCCCTTCCAAAATCCTCTAAGAATTTTATGGGTAATCCCGTCATTCAATCGTTGACTCTGTCCTTTCATTCAAAGTTGCTTTATTGGCATGGTGGATTGACTGTATGGACAATTCTCCTGAAACTGTGCCACCTCCATTGTAGCAAACATTTTAGTGCCCCGAATGGAAGACTTGACCTAACATCCTCATTCTCACAGTCCTCTCTCACTATCTTTCCTTCACTGCAGGGCAGAGGGAAGAAGCACTCACACTTTGCCTGCAGAGACCATTTCTTTAATCTACTTTAGCTCCCAGTTACTTTAGGAAGTTTTCCTGGGGACAGTATAGAAAACCCTGATTCAAAGTAAAAGCAGGTGGTTCTACTCTGAGAGTTACTGGCCAGGAATTCAAAAGATTCAGAGTCTGAACAACAAGGGTTATCATGAATGGACACCATCCACTTCGATGATCCACTGCTTTTAAACTCTGTAAGCCATCCTTTTACACTGTAAGTAATTTATCAAAAGTCCTTGAGATGAAGGAACAGAAGCCCCAGTTGAGGCCATTAGATCCTCAGACTTGAGTCTGTGATTACAAATTAGGCTGTGAATCTTGGCATACAAGCACCATTTCACAGCCTATGTCACACCATTTCAAGTGACAATGAAATGAAATGTCACACCATTTCAAGTGACAATGAAAATGAGATGCTAGCATTCCCATCTGGCTAGTCCAATGACTATAGACTTTTCCTCAGTCCAGTTAGTTTGTGCTTTAAAGAAAAAGATGAAGCAGAAGAATCTCCCTTCTCTTGACAGGAGATTATAAGGAGATTTCACATATGAAGATGAACTTCATGGACCATCTTTGAGTACAGATGTATGTTTGCACTAAAAGAAATAATATACTATATATTATTACACATTTAATACTTATCAAACATGTGTTAGACACATATGTAAATGCTGATAATATAGTTATATATTAATAATTGTTCATGATCTGAGAATCCATAGGGAACAATCAGATTCAGTTCCTCTAATAGACTCTCACATCACATCAGATATTTCTCTCTCTCTCTCTCTCTCTCTCTCTCTCTCTCTCTCTCT
>CABHPR010129813.1:8183-23384 GCA_902168415.1 Peromyscus melanophrys | reverse complement strand
AGATCCGCCTGCCTCTGCCTCCCTAGTGCTGGGATTAAAGGCGTGCGCCACCAACGCCCAGCCCACAAAATTATTTTTGTTGTTACTTCATAACTGTAATTTTGCGACTGTTATAAGTTATAACGTAAATATCTGATATGTAACCCCTGTGAAAGGGTCATTTGACCCCCAGGGGTCATGACCCACAGGTTGTAAACCACTGCTCTAAGTAGACTAGGCTGGCCTCAGACTCACAGAGATCCACTTGTGCACCATTATACCCTGCTAAAAATTTGATCTTTAAAAAATAAGTTCAAGCCAGGCATGGTGGTGCTCATCTTTAATCCTAGCACTTGGAGGTCTGCAGAGGCAGGGGGATTTCTGTGAGTTTGAGGCCAGCCTGGTCTGCATAGTGAGTTCCAAGACAACCAGGCCTATGCAGCATTCTTATGCTATATAAAACTAGTATAGGAATACTTATTTATGCTTCATTCTGAACAGCCAGATAGTAGAAATAAGCCAATGTCCATCAACTGATAAATAGAATGAGCTCTCCGTATAGTATACATCACCCCAACCAAGAAGCTATCTGTAACAGATACTCACTTGGAAAAGAAAAATCAGTTTTCTCCAATGGAGTCTCACTAGGTGTATTAACCATACTTTGCTTCAAAGTAGGACCCCTGTCTATGAGAAGCTGGCCAACATAAAGTGTACTCAGTGGTATTTTGTAGACTTTTTGTCTCATATTGTTCTGATCATTTTTTTGTCTTATTCATCTTTTGCTATATATTTTGATTTCTGTGTGTGTGTGTGTGTGTGTGGGTGTGTGTTGAGAGAGAGAAAGAAAGGGCATGGAGTTGGGTAGGTGGGGAGAATCTGGAAGGAGCTGGGGAGGAGTGTGATCAGAATATAATATATAAAAATTTAAAACAAAAAAAAATTTATGTCTATAAAATGGAGTATTGATTCACAGCAACAACAATAAAATGAGGTACTAATACATACTACCTACCACATGGCTCCCCCAGGAACCAGTGAGACCACTCACAAAGGAACCATTATGTGATTGACATATCTCTAAAATAAGCAGATTTATAGAGATAGTAAATTAGATGTTTAAGACTTCACAGGAAAGGGGAGAATGGACAATTTTAGTGGGCTCAGGGTTTGAGTAGGGATGAAAATGTCCTGAAAATAGATGGTTCTAAGAGTTGCACAACTGTGTAATAGACTAAAAACAGTGCCTGTGTAATGGGTGGGATATATGGCCTGTGCAATGTATTTCAATAAAACTTTTTAAAAAGCTGAGAGCTAGAGGCTAGAGAGATGGCTCAGTGGTTAAGAGCACTTCCTGTTCTTGCAAATGACCCAGGTTCAGTTCCCAGTACCTATGTGGCTTCTCACAACTGTCTCCAACTCTTAGCTCCAAGGAATTTGATCTCCTTCTTCTGATCTCTGAGAACATCAGCACATATGTAGTGCACAGAAATACATGTAGGCAAAACACTCATAATAAAGCTGAAAGCTTGGGATGGTGGTGCATACCTGTAATCCTAGACTCATGAGGCAGAAGAATAACGACAGCTGTGAGTTCAAGTCCAGCCTGGTCTATTAATGAGTTTAAGATCATTCAGGACTACCTAGAGGCCTTGTATCAAAAAAAAATCAAACCAAGCCAGACTAATAACAACAAAAAGCAAGCTCAAAGATTAATTAAACAGAAATTAATAAAAGAGTGTGATGTCAAGTCAGAAGCTCATTTTTTAATAAAAGGGGGACTTGTAGGTTCCTGGCCCCCGTTTTGGGAAACTGTTGCCTTGCTTGCGGACCTTGACCTTGATATTCTCCCTATGCTAATTCCCTGCCAGGTTCCACCCTCCTGAATGCTTAAGGGAAGTTCCTTGCCTGGTACCCTGAATAATGGGCCTTAACAGATTAGAAGCAGGATTGTAAAACATCAGTAGCGAACTTCTGCCCTCTGGGGTCCTCCCATTGTGCTGTAAGCCTGTATTTAAGACCTCCTCCCCCCTTAAATAAATGACATTCAGCATTTAAAATTTTTTTATATATATATATATATTATATATAATTGAATGAATACTGTGAATGTAATCTATGAATACCACAAATGTGATTAATATCATGAGTGTAATTAATGAATATCATGAGTGTAATTTAAAAAATAAAGTCAAAAAAAAAAAAAGAGTGTGATGTGACTATGCTCTGCAGTAAGCCTTGATCCACAGATCAACTTTAATCCATCACCTATTTTATATAAAAATTACAGGAACACAGCCATGTACCTGTTTTCACACCACAACAGCAGAGTTGAGTAGCTGCTATAAAGACCATATGGTCAAGACAAAGCTGAAATATTTACTATCCTGTCCTTCATAGAAAAGTTTGCCAAACTTTCCTCTAGATGAAAATCCTCCTCGACTAGGGCACAACATTGGTGGATAACGAAATCCTGGAGCCAAGTGGAGCACACCTTTAACCCCAGAACTCAGGGAGGTGGGTGGGTATCTGTGAATTTCAAGGCCAGTCTGGACTGCAAACAGAGTTCCAGATCAGCCAGGACTACATACCAAGACCCTGCCTCAAAAACAAATACAAAACCCTTCCCAAATATCCTGAGGTTGGAAACAGTTCAGTGGTACAGGACTTTGCCTACTTTCTGCAAATCCCCTGGTTTGACCATCAGCAGCACACTAAGTAAATTCACTAATTAAGAAAAGGTAAATAAAATTTAGATAATTGAAATGAGAATCTGTCTATCTCAAGCACTAATCTGTAAAGGCTGTTTATTTTTCTTTGCAGTCTCTCACAGTTTACTGGGTACACTGCAGCAGGCTGCAGGTGTGGGCACTGCCCACAGCATCAACTCTGCTGCGTACTAAAACTTTCTCTGCTGTGAGCCAGTGAGACGGCTTGGTGGGAAAAGGTGCTTTTCCCCAGGCTGACAACCTGAGTTCCAAGCCTGGGACCCACTTGGTAAAAGGAGGGGACCTCTGATGTTTGTACATGTTCTGTTACATGCCAGAGTGATATATACAAATTAGTAAGTAGATGTCAACAGCAAACACAACTGACCTTACCCTCTACCTCAACTATCCCAAATCCTATAGAAAGCTGTTAAATGAGGAATCTCAAACTGATAGTATTTTATAAGTCAAAATTGAAGAGAAAGAGATAGTTTGATAAGGCTAAGACTTGCCCTGTCCCACCCCCCACTCCACCCCAGGCGTGGCCACATGAGAAATACCCCAACATGAGAAAAAGACAGAGGAGTACATACTTCACATTGGTGTTGGTACAGATAATGTACTCAATTTCATCTGAGTAAGGGTTTTGGAAAGTGAAGGAGCTGGTTCTCATCCAGAGCCATTCTCGGTTCTTGGATCGGAATCGGAACATGACAGACAGCACCTGGCCTTTTAATTTCACCACCTGAAAGGGTTTCCATCCATCAGTGGACTTTGAAGAGAAAGTGAAGCAATAACCTTCCAATTGCACCTCAGGACCCTTGTACTGCTGCCCTCGAAGCACCAGTCTTTCAACGTCAAACAAGGGGAGGAGGAAATGAAGGGGACAGAGGTGTCAGGTATCTTCCCACAGCTGCAGACTGTTGACTGTACAGTCAAGGGGGAGCACAGAAGAGACCCTCTCTTTTGTTTCCCTTCACACTGCAGACACACCTGATGAACTGGCCTTGCAAGTCTGTACCAGGAACTCCAGTTTGGTGACACCAAATACATTTTACACAGTACTTACCAATCCCAGCTGTTCTACTCAAAACCTGAGAATTCTGGTTTCCACAAAAGCCCTACGGGAAGCCTGAGTTTTGTTAATGTTTTAGCTCCTGCTCAGAGAGAACAGAAGACAATTTTCTAGTTCACCATTTCTAATAATAAAGAATACTAGCAACTAATGTTATTTTATTAGGTGTCAAACGCTGGGCTACATGTGCCTTATGGCATTACCTTATTTAACCTTCCCACAAGCTTCTACCTTTAAGTATTCTTCTACACACTGTGTGAGTAAGATCACTACAGAGACTTAACTAACTTGTAAAATATAAAGAATAGTTAGCAGGGCAGTGGTGGCGCACGCCTTTAATCCCAGTACTCGGGAGGCAGAGCCAGGCGGATCTCTGTGAGTTTGAGGCCAGCCTGGGCTACAGAGTGAGCTCCAGGAAAGGCACAAAGCTACACAGAGAAACCCTGTCTCAGAAAAAAAAAAACAAAAAAAAAAAAAAAAGAAGAAGAAGAAGAAGAAGAAGAATAGTTATATAAAGCTAAGTGCATTATTTTCACCAAGTATTTCTAGGACCTCAGGCCTGAAAAATTCCAACTAGTTACAAGTGAGTTAACTTACAGTTATCTATAAAAGAGTTCTGAGAAAACTTTCCTGCTACGCTCTAAGGTCAGTGAAGACAATTTTTTGGATACACTTAGTTGACTAGAAGACATTAACTAGCTAAAGCCCTGTTGGACTTTATCTAGTTTCAAAGTATTATCATTTTCTATTTCTTAAAATATAAGCTCTATGTAGAGAAAAGTACAGTATCCAGCACAGTGTTCAAATGAACACTGATCAGTAAGTATCTAGAGTAAACATAAGGAACTGATCAAAATGTGTACTCAGACCCAACCAGGAAACACATCACCTGTTGAAAGCTGTCTCTTAGAAGTTGCTGATCTTCAGGATGACAGAATTCTACAATATTCTTTCCCAACAGCTCCTAGGAGAGAGAGAGAGAAGTAAAACATATACTTCTTATGGTCACCTAACGGTTCTGTCAGCTAGAGATGTGAATGTTATTTCTTTTCTTTATCCTTCTGTAAACACAAACAAAGGAGACAGAACCAAGTCAGAGAGACAGGGCAATGAGTACTTGCCACTCAGCCTATGACCTGAGTTCCAGCTCTGGAACCCACATGGTGCAGAGAACTGACTCCTGCAAGCTGTCCTCTTAACTCCAGCTGCGTTCTAAGGGACATGAATATATACTCATCTTTGTAGACTGTAACAGAACAATCAAAAATAAAGAGCTTTTCTCACAAAGCCATCTTACTTTCTTTTTTTTTTTTTAATTTATTTTATGTGCATTGGCGTGAAGGTGCCAGATTCCCTGGAACTGGAGTTATAGACAGTTGTGAGCTGCCATGTGGGTGCTGGGAATTGAACCCGGGTCCTCTGGAAGAGCAGCCAGTGCTCTTAACCACTGAGCCATCTCTCCAGCCCCACTAACTTTCTTAATGATATCAGTTTACAGGAAAAATTTTGCCAGGCATACTCTATAATCTCAGCATCTTAGGAGGCTAGGACAGAAAGATTTCCAGTTTGAGGCTAGCCTAGGGAGAGAACATATCTCAGGGAAAAAAAAAAAAAAAAGACAGGAAAAGAAAGCTAACCTTGTAGATAACATTCGTATCTTGCAAGCATGAGGACCTGAGTTTGGTCGTTAGAATATATGTTTTCAAAAAAGTGGGGGAATCCAGATGAGGCAGGAGAAATGGCTCACCCCTTAAGAGCACTTCCTGCTCTTAAAAAGATGAGACACCAGACAGTTAAAAATGAAGAACCAAGTCGGAGGATTTACAACCCCTGACCCAACACTTCCTATAAAGCAGTGCTATCAAGACAGTGTTCTAGCCGGGGAACCCAGTTCCAGAGACTCCAATGCATTCTTCTGGTCTCTGGGATACCGGGTAAATACATGGTGCACATACCAGGCACTCACACATAGACGTAAAATAAAAAAATAGCTAGGCATGGTAGTATGCATCTTTAATCTGAGCATCTGGGAGGCAGAGGCAAGCCCCTGAGTTTGAGGCCAGCCTGGTATCATAGAGAGTTACAATACAGCCAAGCCTACATAGTGAGACACTGTTTCAAAAATAAAATAAAATCAAGTCAAGTGTGGTACATTCTCACAATCCCAGAAGAACCAGAGACAGGTGGATTATGGGAGTTCAGTGGCCAGCAAGCCTAGACTGCTTCTCAAGTTCCAAGCTAATGAGAGATCTTGCCTCAAAATGAAAAGACAAATAGTACCCGGTGAATCCCACAAGGTTGTACCTTGGCCTTCTTACCTTTGTGCACACACAAAGATTTTCTTTTAAAAGCTTATTCCCAACTTTAATACTTACACATTTAGGGCTTTGAGTTGATTTTTGTCTATGGTATAATGACTTTTAGTGGTGATGGTGGTACATATGGAATCTGATATCTACACTACCATTTGTTACATCTTTTTCCCCTTGAAATGTCTTAGCACCTTTGTTGAAAATCCAATGACCATGAATGTAAAAAAAGGCTCTCTTCTGGCCTACTCATCAGAATAGATCAGTAAATTAATGCCTCCTATATTAATGCCACACTGCCTTGGTAACAATTTTACAGGATGTGTTGGATTCTCCAACTTAGTTCTTCATTTTCAAGACTTCTTCTTCACTGACCATTTCATATACTTATAGCCAGCTCTAACAGACTGCAGAAGTCATGTAAGTCAGGGATAGTTAACTGACCTACTGCATGAGAACATTATAATAACCAGTGCTACATTTACATTTATTACAGGCTACTATTCCACTAGGAATTATATAAATTACCTAAATAAGGGTAGTTACACTAGAATAATCAAAGTAAGTAGTTTGGATTACCTGTATTAACATCAGAAATAAAAAGTAAGTATAAATTTGTACCTACTATTTCTGTGTAGTTTTACAAACTATACTTCTCTATATGGGGTGATAGCCTTGGTAGGAAGTTGAGATTATATTTTGCTACTAGCAAAATAGGAGCATCTCTTTTTCTGAACTGGACTGCTATATTTTGGTCATCCCTGGAGTTAGACACTCATGTAACCTCAACACCAGCAAACAGAACACAGGGGCCTAAACATCCACGATGTAGTAACTCCACTCTCACCTGCGGCTGGTAGCCAACGGTAGCCACACAACGGTGATCTACAAAAGTGAATATCCCTTCAATGTTGTGTCGGGAGATGAACTCTGTCGGTTGACAAATGTTACTCATGTCTGTACAGTTGGGAGAACTAGTTACCTAAGAGTGGAGAAATAAAAATGAGCCAAAATAAAACCGTTACTTACAGAAACATTTTCAATTTCTTTATGAGTATCGGTGTAGATGTGAGACTATCAGATTTAGAAATTTATAAGTGTTTCACCAGAAATGCAAAAATGGCAATCCCAGTGAGAGGCATAAAGTCTAGCTCTACTCCCACACATGTTCTCCTTACCAAGTTAGTGAAGTAAGAAAATGATGAATGCGACCCCAAACCACCTACTTTTCTTTTGGTTAGTATGTGTTCATTATTTAGCATGGTTCAATTTTCTGAGAAACTTGACTGTGTTCAGGAAAAGAATAAAAACCAAGGGGCTGGAGATGGCTCAGTGGTTAAAAGCACAGGTTACTATTCCAGAGGATCTGAGTTCAGTTCCCAGCACCCACCCAGCAGCTCACATTAATAGAAATGGATTAATTTATAAAGGCTACCTAAAAATGAGCCTAAGCTACCAGCTGAGCTTCCATAATCAATAAAAAGTCTCTGTGTCATTATTTAAGAGCTGGCTGGCGGGACAGAGAAAGACTCATTACATATAGTGTCCAACATTTGGGGTACCTATTTCCACACAGGACATGAAAAAGTTTAAAAAGAAAAGTTCCGGCCAGACAGTGGTGGTGCATGCCTTTAATCCCAGCACTAGGGAGGCAGAGCCAGGCGGATCTCTGTGAGTTCGAGGCCAGCCTGGTCTACAGAGGAAGCTCCAGCACGGGCACCAAAACTAGACAGAGAAACCCTGTCTCAGGAAAAAAAAGAAAAAGAAAAAGAAAAAGAAAAAGAAAAAGAAAAAGAAAAAGAAAAAGAAAAAGAAAAAGAAAAAAAAAAAGAAAAAAAAAAAGAAAGAAAGAGACAGAAAGAAAGAAAGAAAGAAAGAAAGAAAGAAAGAAAGAAAGAAAGAAAGAAAGAAAGAAAGTTCCAAACACACAAACATGGAGCCAGATAGGGTTTCCTAGTGCACAGTCTCTCAGGCGGGCTGCAGCATACAGAGACGTGCATCTAGCTGCTGCCTGTGAGCTTGAGCCAACCAGCTCCATGTACAGAGGCATGTGGTGAGTTTAAGATTTGGCTCACATGGTCAGAGAAGGCTGCAGGTGCAGTAAAGCAGTTCAGACTGATAAACCTTTAAACAGATACAGTAAAAACTGGGTATAGATAGTCATGGAAAAAAATAGTTTAAAAATAATAAAGTCTTTAAAGAGAGCGTAAAGGAATAAAAGAAGAAAAGCCCTGTAAAGATGGGAAATACACAGGGCATCTGGATCCTGTATGATGTTTTGTTCACTTTGAATTCTGTAAATGCTGATGAGCAAATGGGAGCTGCGAGAGACATGGATTATGTAAGGGGTTACTGAATTAAACCAGCCTATATACTTTAGAGAAGTCTTGGCTTCAGAATGGAAGTTGGGAAATGTGTTGCACTGGGGGAGAGGTTATGCCTTTATTTCCACAGGAAACAAAAAGTAGTGGTTCTCTTCAAAATTAATAAAGATCAAATTTGCTTGGGGGAAACCTCCTGAAAATCTTGGTTACAGACATGAAGAAAGAAACCAAGAAAGACTACAGGACAGGTGACGTATATGCTGATCCCTCTACTGTGGGAACATCTCTGAGACTGGATGAGTCATGATAAATCTTGTTGGTTACAGAGTTCTCATGACTTATCATTACATGCCACCTTTCATATGGCAAGGATAGAGGGTTGATTATATAGTCCAAATATAAAGTTGACAGATGCCTTGTACCTGCTCAAACATAGGACAAAAAATCATCTTTAGCTGACTTGTACACATTGCACATTCCATACTTGTGTTAATGCAGATGTATGTTACCTTTAAAAGTTTGTGTGTTTTCAGAAAAAAAAGGACCAGACACCATTGAAGAGAAGTAGCCCAGGTGATTCAGCCTCTCTGAATGCCTGTTGCAGTTTCCTCAAAATTCTGCATCCAGAACAACTTCAAAGCAGCTAGCTAAGATGGTCCAGCTTCATGGACTACTCCAGCCAAGATGTCAGATAAGCTCTACACTTACCATCACACAGAGACTAAACAAAAAATAATACAGCAGCCAGGCAGTGGTGGCGCATGCCTTTAATCCCAGTACTCTGGAGGCAGAGACAGGCGGATCTTTGTGAGTTCGAGGCCAGCCTGGTCTACAGAGCAAGATCCAGGAAAGGCGCAAAGCTACACAGAGAAACCCTGTCTCGAAAATCTAAACAAAAAAACAAAAAAAGAAAAAAAAATGCGGGGGGGGGGGTGGTTGGGGGGGGTGACGCTCGCTTTTAATCCCAGCACTCGGGAGGCAGAGCCAGGCAGATCTCGGATCTCTGTGAGTTCGAGGCCAGCCTGGGCTACAGAGTGAGTTTCAGGAAAGGCGCAAAGCTACACAGAGAAACCCTGTCTTGAAAAAACAAAAACAAACCACCAAAAAAAAATAATAATACAGCTAGTTCTCCCAGGACTTGACGATTATCCTAATTTTCTCAGGGTCCCCTAAAGATGTCATTGCCCCCACAACAGGAAGCAGTCTAGAGAACACAATGCCCACATTCCCAAGAGGTGTAGTGGATGGTTTTTGGTCATTGGTGGGTTATGGATATTTGTCCTCATTTAGGGGAGTTGATTACAAGTTGTTATTGGTCATGGTCAGGAAAAAAGCTAAACCATGGAGATTAGGATTAGATTCAGGAATCTCTTTCTGAAGGGAAAAAGAGGGATACAGTATAGAAATGATGGGATAAAAGGGTGGATTGTTGAGTCTACTTTTGAAAAACCACTAGTCTCAAATATTTTACATTGGTATGGATTTTTATATACTGATACAATTTTAAGGTTATTTTCGTTATATTGTATATATGTTTCTACTCTTGTTTAAAGCATTGTACCTATGCAGCTCATTTGAAAATGGAAAGTTTTAGTCCTTGAAAGCTATTTAAGATAATAAACAAAGACAGGTTAGCAGTTAATCATCTATAATAATCAAACTTGTAGTCATATTAGGTATGTTTTCAAAGTTAAACAGATATATTTAGATTGACAGATGGTCTTCAAACACTTCAAAGACCTACAGAATATGCATTTAAAATGTTTTAATAATGTAAGGCTTTTCTTGACAGTAAGAGACATCGGCTCCTGGTAGCACCAATTTATTTCAAAAGAAGATGGGCATCAAAGACACTCCATATGGAGTTTGCTTTCCTTACGGCAAAAGCTAGCTGTTTGGGCAAGAGACTGACCTTGCCTCAATTGCTGACAGTATGCTGTCCAAACTGGACGAGTAGGACGTAAAAAAGGAGCCTGCCAAACTTTGCCAAGACAGGGTAGGCCAGTCCTTCAAAATTCCCTGTTTCTCAGAAATATCTATCACATATACTAGGCTTCTAGGCCAAAGGTGGGTGCCTTAACACTACAGAAGAACTTTGGGTGACGGTCTAGGCAGCCAGATGTCCCTGTCATTAGGTAACATTACACCCTTCCTGGGTCTTTGATGGAGTCAAAGACTAAATAATTAGACTTAAAGTTTTTCTTAGTTATGATAAAAGGCAAATCATGTATAAAACATTAGACTCACAAATATAAGATAAATAATAGAGTATTTTCTCTAATTTTGCCAAGTACAAATGGACTGGATATTGTAACTGTAATTCTTACTTGGTAACTGGTTTTGTTGTATATAATTTCACTACGTTAAAGTTGAAACTTGTCGGGCGGTGGTGGCACACGCCTTTAATCTCAGCACTCAGGAGGCAGAGCCAGGTGGATCTCTGTGAGTTTGAGGCCAGTCTGGTCTACAGAGTGAGATCCAGGACAGGCACCAAAACTACACAGAGAAACCCTGTCTTGGGGGGGAAAAAAAAAGTTAAAACTTTCCTTTTTAATTAGACAAAAAGGGGTAAATGCTGTGGAACAATCTTTGTACACTGTAAATATGTATTACTCTGACTGGTTAATAAAGAGCTGCCTGGCCTATAGCTGGCCAAGAAGAGATTGGGTGGGAGAGCCAGACTAGGATGCCAGGAAGAAGGGCGGAGTCGGAGGAGACGCCATGAGATGCAGAGTGAGCAGGATGGGAAGTACATACATGAGGTAAATGAGCCTCAGGGAAGCACATAGATTAATAGAAATGGGTTAATTTAAACTGTAAGAGCTAGCAAAAAAAAATGAGCCTAAGCTATCAGCTGAGCATTTATAATTATTATTAAGTCTCTGTGTGATTATTTGGGAACTGGCTGGTGGGACAGAAAAGTCCGCCTACACAAGTCCTAGCACCTACATGGCAGGTCACAATGTCTTCTTCTGGCCTCCTCAGGCACCAGGCATGCAAATGGTGCACAGACACACATGCAAGCAAAATACTCATGAACATAAAATAAAAATAAACTTTAAAATATTTTTTAAAAAAATCTATCATAAAGCATGTAATAACAAAAGAAAAACAACTGCTCTTATTTTGCATAGGGACAAAAGAAATTAACTGGAAATGAAAAAATAAGAACTACAAAGCTAAAAGTAACAGAGTCAAGGGGAGCCTGTCATGGTGTTGCCTAAACTCCCAGGACTCAGAAGGCTAAAGTGGGAGAACCAACAAGCTGGAGGCCTAGGCAACACAGGGAAGTGTCATCAGCAATATCAACAACAAAAAGATTACCACCTTCTTTCACGCTCTTGATTTTTGCCAAATCTGATAATAGCAATGTTTACTATAAATATTTTTTCAGATTTTTAGATTTATGGAATTTTCCTATGTATTCACAGAGTAAAAAAAAAATTGAAATAAAAAATAACACAAATAAGTCCTGAAAAGATTTTTTCCTAATCTGAAAGGGACACACATGTGAAGACTCATACTTGCCTGCAGCCTGCCAATGGCCACTAGGCAGAACTTGCTCCCCTGGCCAGCCTCTGGGTCATCATCTGGGAGGGAGACACCTTCATGGAAGGAAAAGAAGAATGATTCAGATCTCAAACTCAAATCCTTTAAAGGCAAGTGACTAAAGACTCACCAATACACTTCAGTATGAAGATGCTAAGTATAAAATGATTTTTAAAAAGGTAATCAATTATACAGAATTTATTAATACATCAGACATTGTTTCATGTTTGTGTGTTGTTTTATATTTTTAAGATGGAGTATAACTGTCTTAAATGGAACTTTTGTAGCTGTGACCTTGACTCTTCACCTGCCTCCCAATGCTGGGATTACATGCATGTACCAGCTTACCTAGCTTCAGTATTTTAATTGTAACAAACTGGAAAATACAAGTCCCAGTGAAAGTCGTCTAAAAACATAAACTTTATATATGCTATGCGATTATATCATACATAGAGAAGTAAACAATTCCTGCCTAATCAGAGATTTTTAAAATAAACAAAAATTAAATTATCCCAAACACCAAAAGGTATTCATATTTATAGAAAAAGGGAAGAAAAGTGCATCCCTCCCAACTTCTTTATCTCTCATTTTTATCCAGGGAAAGACAGTTTCTTGATAGATATACATAAGTATGAAGATCATACATACATTAACTGTATGATTTATATGTATAATAGTTCAAATTAACTTTTCTCAATTATATTAATTCCCATTTACTGGCTACATGGCATGTGCCAGGAACTGGGCTGTCTGCTTTTCTTACACTAAATCTAATTCTCACAATAATGATATACAAGATATGTTATCTCATATTACAGATGAGAAAACTGATGTAAAGGTCAAGTAACTTACCATAGGTTAAACTATTAATATAATGTCAGAAAGCAAATGTAGGTTTTCCCAAATCAATATTAATTTCTTCTTAAAATATATCAACAGATGGGCTGGAGAGATGGCTCAGTGGTTAAGAGCACTGGCTGCTCTTCCAGAGGTGCTGAGTTCAATTCCCAGCACCCACATGGTGGCTCACAGCCATCTGTAATGAGATTTGGTGCCCTCTTCTGGCATGCAAATATACATGCAGACAGAACACTGTACACATAATAAATGAATCTTTAAAAAAAAAATGTATCAACAGGGACTGAGA
The DNA here is from genome assembly GCA_902168415.1 of Peromyscus melanophrys. NCBI lineage: Eukaryota > Metazoa > Chordata > Mammalia > Rodentia > Cricetidae > Peromyscus > Peromyscus melanophrys. Next base: position 10,293 of record CABHPR010129813.1, on the reverse strand, counting down.
AAAGGCTCCATGGTTAAAGTCACTAACTGCTCTTCCAGAGACCCAGGTTCAATTCCCTGCACTCACATGGCAGCTCACAACTATCTGTAACTCCAGTCCTAGGGGATCTTACACCCTCTTCTGGCCTCTGTGGGCACCAGGCAAACAAGTGGTGCCCAGAAATACATACAAACAAAACACCCATACACATAAAATAAATAATAATTAAAACCTGTCTCTCTTTTCTTTGCATTTCTGGCTTCTGAAAATACCCATTTCCCAATAATACTCTTCTAGTATGGAAGTAATAAAGAAGGTAAGATTTGGAAACTCTTGCTAGGCATGGAGAATCAAGCCTGTAATCCTGGCACTTGTGAGGCTGAGGTAGGAGACTACCTTGAGTTTAAGGTCTTAAAACGAAAAACTCTTTTTTGTTTTTTTTTTGGTTTTTTCGAGACAGGGTTTCTCTGTGTAGCTTTGCGCCTTTCCTAGAACTCGCTTTGGAGACCAGGCTGGCCTCGAACTCACAGAGATCCGCCTGCCTCTGCCTCCCAAGTGCTGGGATTAAAGGCGTGCACCACCACCCGGCAAAACAAAACTCTTGATTCGCACACCCTGCCGCCTTTGCTACATCCTTTATTTAATCTCAAACTCAAACAAAACTACTCCTCACATCTAGACTTTCTAGAGGAAAGTCCCCTTTTAAAGTTACTGCAATCAAGCCATTTTCCATTTATCCCTCATAGTCTTGCTCCCATTTCAGTTTGCCCAAATTAATTGCATTAAATTCTAATGTTTCGAGCTTCGTATACTGGTGGCACACCTTTAATCCTAGCATTCAGCAGGCAAAGGCAGGTGGATCACTGCAAGTCTAAGGCCACTTTGGTCTGTATAAAGAGTTCCAGGACAGCCAGGGCTACACAGAGAGACCCTGTCTCAAATTAAAATAAAATAAAATATAAAATAAAATAATAAAATAAATCTCCAGTGTGTCTTTGCCACAATGGCTTAAAGACAGTGGATCCAGTGTAAACTATTAGGAACCTGAGTATTTTAAAACTATAGCAGTTACTTGATTATTCACTTGGTTCTGTTTTTTTAGTCCTTATGTATACCATGCAAGTACTCCACTCCTGAGCTACATTCTTGGCCCTAAAGACTGAATTCTAAGCCACCCATGTTAGTTCCTGTTTGGAATTCCAGGGGGAGGCTGAGGTGGGGAAACTGCTTGAACTCAGGAGTTTCAGACCAGCAATAAATAAGCACCTATTTTATATATGATACTACATACTGTAAGTACATAGCAGTAAGTATCAGCAGTATACTTTAAAAGATTTATTGGTGTGTATTTGCCTGTTTGAGTTTAGGGGCACCACGTGTGTACAGGAACCTACAGAGGCCAGAAGAGGGTGTCAGATCCCAAGGAGTTGTAGGTGGCTGTAACCCAACATGTGGGTGCTGAGAACTGAACCTGGTTTTCTGCAAAAGTAGTAAATGCTCTCAACTGCTGAGCCCTCTTTCTAGACCCCAATGATCTGTGAGTTCAAGGCCAGCCTGATCTACAAAGCGAGTTCCAGGACAGCCAGACCTGTTACACAGAGAAACCCTGTCTCAAAAAACCCAAAAAAGAAATTTTTTTATTGACAATTTTCTAACTGTAACCAAGTGCATCAGGAGTGAAATCACTACATCACTTCCCTACCTGCTGGAGGCCAGGCCTTGATGTAGCCCGTGCAGTGGACTACCACAAAGTGAGGTTCTCCTTCCTTCACAGAGCCAAGTCCATTCCTGGAAGAGTTACAGGAATCAGGGGAAATTCTACAGAATAAACCTATCTTTTCAAAGCATTCATTCATTCGCTTAGTTATCCATTCATTACTGCTGCCGCTATGTGTAGGGTTGCATGTACCACCTCAAACCTGTGGATCGGTTCTCTCCATCTACCCTTTTGTGGGTTGTGGAGACTGAACTAGGTTCAAAGCAAGTGACTTTATCTGCTAAGCCATCTTGCTGGCCCCAAACTATTTTGTTTTGTTTTCCCCTTTAATTTTTTTCTTCCATTTGTTTATGTATGTAAGTGTGTGTGTGTGTGTGTGTGTGTGTGTGTGTGTGTGTGTGTGTGTGTGTGTGT
>CABHPR010129812.1:13810-41317 GCA_902168415.1 Peromyscus melanophrys | reverse complement strand
AGAGAGAGAGAGAGAGAGAGAGAGAGACAGACAGACAGACAGAGACAGAGAGACAGACAGAGACAGAGAGACAGAGACAGACATAGACAGAGACAGACAGGAAGGGAAGGTGGGAGAGACAGAGAGAACAGTTGGGTGGGCAGGAAGTGGTAGGGGATGGCTTGGGGAGAGTCAGGGAAGGGGGAGAAATTTTACCAAAACACTAAAATATTGTTATGTGACAGACTCTTCCCTGGGGAAAATAAGCATCTACTCACTGAAATGTGGAGCCCATGACAGACTAAATTCTAGGTACTACTGAAGTCCAATTTGGTGAACCAATGAGTTTTACTGAGATGAATTATGGGGTTATGGGTGAGTGGTCACTAACAGGAGCAGAAATGACTCAAAGACAGCTGTGTCACCAAAGCCCACCCCAGCGTAGGTGACAGCTCACAAAAGCTGTGAACCTGGAGCCCACTGCACAGCCTGATGGCAGCTCAACAGGTTGGAAAGAGTTCTTTCCAGGTGATTCAGTTGATCTAAACCTCTGGCACAAAGCTGGCCTCGTTTCTGCCTCTTCCAGGAAGTGGTGTCAACAGTCTTTGCTGTTTACTCTTGGCAGAGAGGGGCCAAGTGAATTTGATCAGATTTAGGGACTTCCTGAAGCAGTTTCAAATTATTTACTTTTTGTCTTTAGGAGATTACCTGGGGGACAGAATGTTTCAATCCAGGAAAAATTGCTACACAGCAAACATAGTGTATGAAATTCTCAAAGACTTTATAAAAACATTATTAAAAAATAAAACAAATACTTAAAATGTTTTTAAAATGTAATGGATATAAAAAAGCAAAACAATAAATTTTAGAAATTGTATTTTGCAGAAATTATCAGATATAATATAAAAGACTATTCATATTATATGAAATAAATCAGCAATTGAAATATATCTGTGTCTACTTTGCTTTTGTATTTGAAATGTTCTCATTTTCAATTTTACCCCTTAGGCTATACTCTTAAGTAAACTGCCAAGCAGAGAAATAATGTAGTGATTTTTTTCATTCATTATCAGTTTTATTAAATGATCAAGCTACCTAAGCACATCTGGTGATATGTGGTGGCCTGAAGACTAGTTACAGGACCTGTATGACAGGTGGATCTTGTTATCAGTGAGTGACATGTACAAATTGTACCTGCTTATACATGCCACATCTTCATTTCTTTCCTGAAGAAATTAGTGCAACATTCATTAACTTTAAAGGGGTATAAAACAAAAGAAGACTCTCCACAGGTGGTGCCAGCAGTCAAACTTCATCTCCAAACAGTTGACTGATAAATTATATTTAATTCTGAAGAGTATTATTGAGCACTGGGTCTTCTCTGAACATATTTTCAGCCTAATAGAAGGCAGTTCACCTGCCTTTGTATTTTTTCCAATTTAGCTCCCCGTATGCTTCCTGTTTTATTTTTTCTATTAGAAAAAAATTTGTATGTGTTAAAGATGGTTTTAAACTGACCACTTGGTTCTGTAGTATTCTGTGAATGAACATTCATCCTCAACTCTTTATTTCGTTTTCTTTTCTGGGCTCATTGATGTTTCTGTATTTTCAAACAGCAACATTTGGCCCAGCAGTCAGCAGCTCTCTGCTTTGACTTCGTGGATTCTTCCAGAGGCAACTTCTCCTGGTTTGTTTTCTGTGATTGGTTCCTTGTCTTCTACTGTCACTATACGTTAGGTTTCCTTTTCTGGAATGATTCTCTCTCACAATGTTTTTTCTTTGTTTCTTATTTTTTAACTCTCACATGTTGTAGGCTTAGTTGTGGCAATACACCACTATGAAAATACCCCTTACATTTTAAGAGACTGGAGCTGTTGGTGGGCCTCACAGCCAAAGTTAATAACACAACTTAAGGTTACTTAAGAAATTAGACTACTGTCCTACTTTGCACTCAGCCTGTGTGTTTAATCTACCTTTACAAGAACAATGTAACCACCAACCTTACTGGTATTAGATTTCCCATGTAATCAGTGTTTACAACGTAAGCTAATGCATTGCTGCCATCTTAAATTATGTACTCTTCCATGACTCTGACTCGACAGTAATGCATGTGTGTTAAGATAATCATTTCATGGAAATAGAATAAAAATTTACCATAAACGCTGAAAGCAACATTTGGACATTGCTAAATAGTTTTTGTTTGTTATCTGTTGGCTTCAGTTGTAGTGACTTAAGCCCTTATAAAAATCTGTTAGATTCCTGTAAAGTACCCCTCATTCCTTCCCCGATATCATTCTTTATGTGCTGTTTAATAGAGCAGAGAGCAAAGCCTTCTATTCATACAAGACACACAGGGGCACACTCACAAGACAGCCTTTAGATAGACAAAAGTTCAGACTCATAAAACAGACAGGAATGACAGAAGACACAGGAAGAGCAAAGCAGAGAATTCAAAACAGGGCTTTCTATTGGTTAAATTACATCAAGGAGGAAGTGTTTTCTTTCCTAATGTGATGCCAACACATTATTGGTAACTAAGTTTATTATGAATGCATTCAAACCAATCACACTCAATGGCATGAGGCATTGCTCATATTTTTATGATTTTAGCCTTTCTATTTATATCCCTCTCTCTAACATGTGCTACTGGCACATCCATCATAAGATTTCCAGGACAGGAACAAGTGTCATTGATTAGCTACTTCTCTATGACTTTCTGGATCTCTCTTGCCTTTTTTGTTCCTCTCCATACTACTCAACTTGACTCACGCCTTGCTGCAGATTTCCCATTTCTGAAAGGTACATTTGTTTTTCCAAAGTTCTTTTGCTTATATTACTTCAATGATTTTACAAAACGTCATCCAGTTCAAATGTCTTACATGACATTCAAGCTGCAAATGGTGCTTTTCCGCCTCTACTTTCTCTTGCTTGTTACCAGTCATTCCCCACATTTTGATACATTCTTTTCGGTGTCAGACACTTTGGGTCCTTTAACCATGATGTTTCCTTCACTGAAATGCATCTATAACTCTTTTCCTCTGGGAATATTTTGTAATTTTAAATAAATTAGTCAATTAAGACTATCACATATAAAAGTACTTTGTGTATCACAGAATTACATGTCAGTGAGTGCTATTTTTATGATTCACTGTATTGTCATATTTACAGTAGTGATAACATTCAATGGTGATGATCACCTTCATCTGTTTACTTTCCTCTTCTATCTCCTTTTTTCTTCCTTTCAATTAAAATCATTTAATCTCATATATTCTGTTTTGACATAGCCATCTGATTATTATTACAACATCAAGAAATTCCATAGGGACACAAATTATAAAATTGTACCTTAATATATGACAGAGACCTAATACTTTTGAGCTCAATAGTAGCAGTTGATTCCCAGATTTGTTAAGTAACATTGAGTCAATTTTAAGAAGTCGTATTAACTTAAATGTGAAGAAACCTGTGGTAGCTAGGCTTGTGGTCACTTAACTATGTATGGTTAATAAAGTAGTTAGGGTTTTAGTTACAGAAGCAGAAATTCCTTCAGGCTAGAGTGATTTAATCATGCTCACTACATGAAAATCCTTCTCATGTTATTAATCTGAAAAAGGAAAATTCTTCTAATATTCATTTATAGAAATGAGGACTTAATGTTTGAAATTTCATTTCACGTCATGGGTTCAGGAACAGTAGCTGTATGTGTGCTTACTCTATGTTAGGAGTTAGTGTAGGCACTCTTTTTTATAGTTAAACACATGAAGTGTTTTTTGCTTGGTGCTGAACATCTAAGTTCAGCTTACTCAGAAGTAGAAAGCAATCATTCGAGGAGCAAAGTCAAGTCTCTAGTGAGTTCTCCTCAGTAAAAGAATAGACTGCACAATATCAATTGAGTTAAAATTCTAGAGTGGATAGGAAAGAGACTCTTGAGGCCCACTCCTAGCTGAAAAGCAATACTGCTGCTACCTGCTGGGGTAATGTCACTTTTTCTTACAACCTGTGACAGGTTGTCCATGCCCCAGGGGACAGTCTCCCATCCATGTATATACAGGCAGCACTATGTATATGTATGCAAATTTGCCCCCACATTCAATTTAATACTAAACACCCAAACAGCAAGACAGATACTAAACATGCTGTCTGTAACAGTGTTGCAAATACATTTCCCAGTTCTGTTTATTTCTGTCATTCTACTGGAAACTTTCTTTTGTGGAAGCCATTAAACAATGAAGAATGCCTTTGAAAGGACACCTTGCAAACAAGATGGATTGAAAATTTGAGTCTTCTCAGATCATTGTGATTTCAATAAGCATGCTGTTCTCAAACATGGCATCTTGTTTTTCTGTTTGTTTGTTTAAGTCATTCAAATGACATGGAAATTTGACAACAGACACTGTGTGAGACTAGTGAAGGGTCTACCTGGAGACTCTTATACTGCTATTACAATATAGAGTAAGTCTTCTTACCAAAATCATGTACAAATGATTCATAAATAATTTTATCTTTCTTATAAGCCAGGTGATTTTTAATTTTTTTATTTATGAAAAACTCAAGTAATCCTGCATTTACTAAATAAATAAATAAAACTTTGAGTTCCTGCAAATCTGTACTGTGTGTTTGCTATCACTTGGAACTGTTCTTTAACATTAGCTAGCATGTTGTTGGTAGGTACTAAAGACAAAGAAATTTCAGACAATTCATTCACTGATTCATCCTGCTTTGAAAAAGGAAATAATGTTGAAATACACTAAGTAACTCCCATGATATAAAGGCATATGCCATGTCTTTTTCCATTACTGTTTACTGTGAGAGTGAGTCATTTCTCTAAGTCATATCTTACAGTAATATCTTGGAGTTTCAAGCACTCAAAACAATATTGCTAAATATCTGCCAAGTCTTTAGGCTAGGTTTCTGACAGATATGAGCAAGCGATAATTGCAGTACTAGGTTTTACTGATTGTGATTTTCCAGGAAACATGACCAAATTTGATGTCAGTAAATTTTACCTGGGTGGTTCATTTGTAATTTGACTTTATTGATCAGATATGTAATAAGTTGGTTGTAAACTAAGACTTTTTCAATAATATTCATTCTTTAACCTTTAGAATGTTTACTTACATGGTTTTGCATCAAATGACATGCTATCATATCAGACTGCACTTTGATTTTGGAAGTCAAATCTTTAGTCTCCCTCAGAAGATACAATGTATAAGAAGACCCAGAAACATAGACAGGAATTATGCTTGTTTGACAAAGTGGCAGTAGTGTATTCTTTTCAAAGGTCCATGACATCATGAACCCCAGGAAGCTGGCTAGGTTTCCGGTGTCATATATGATTTCCTTCCTGTGGAGTGGCCCTTAAGTCCACTGAGACCGCTCCTGGTTGTCACCAACATATAATGTCACTTATTAGACCTTTATGGATATCTTGCTATGCTGGTCATTGTCATGGGTCACAGGTGTTGAAGCTGAGGAGGACTGTTTTATTGCTTCCTTCCCTTGGCAGCTTGCATAGTATTTTCTAGAACTATGGAAGTAGATCCACCTTAAATCATCAGCAATCCAAGTTGTATCCTAAATGTCCATGTATGGTATCTTTGGCAACTGTGGGCCACCCTTAATCCATAACGTATAACCAAGGGATAAATCAATATTGTTTTGAGAATCACTTCAACTACCGTGACTAACTATTCTAAAAGGGATTTCTCCTCATTGGTACTGGGAATTTTGTTCATTTATAGTTATTGTGGGTAGCATGAGTGATGTAAGGGAGGGGAAAAATCATATAATTCTATTTCAATTAAAAACACATTGAAAATAAAAAGCATATAAAATACTAGCAGAAATACTGTATTTCTAGTTTGAAAATGATTGTGAAGACTTATTTCACTTTTATTAAGCTACCTCCTAGGGAGTTCCTGATCTCACAGAGAATAAGCAATTATAATTGAACCTTTATAACCACACTTATCAATAAATGATTTAATTACATTGTACAGTTAGTGCTAGCTTTCCTCTTATTCTAGCTTGGCAGTGCACATTCCAGAAAGATGTATATTACAGTGAAAGATTTAGTAAGACAAGACAGCTTTCCTCTCTGGATGTTTTGTTCCATAAAATCTTGTCAGTTTGACATTTGCTCCTCTTACTTATGATTTTGTTCCATTTTCTCTTCCTCCCTTGTCATATTTATCAACTACTGAGGTGCACTTTGCTAAGTGCTCCAGATGGGAGAGAGACAGATTTTCCTCCTGGATAGAAGCCAGGAAAATTGCCAAGCTCCTATTCTCTTTATTGCTCCATATTTTGGGCATATTGTGCAATTCTTACATTGTGCATAATTGTCTAATAGTAACAAATTGTTTATGAATTTTCTTCTGAAATCCACAGTCCACTAATTGAGCTCTGTCTAATGTATGGAATGTTATGAAAGGCTAGCAAGTGTGCTAAAGGACAACTCGTAAACCATCAATATATCAAAAACATGATACATTATTTCAGCCTAGTCCAAAGCTATAATATAGACAGTCTGAGTGAACTTTATATACACTGAAAAATTAACTCAAATATACTACTTTTCTTTTTAGGCACGATTTAACCAAACCATGTGGATTTTAAATAAATATCTATAGATCAGGGTAATATATAAAAATTGATGAACATTTCAATATGTTTGAGTAGTAAGATGACTCTGAAGAATCTCCCATCTCTGTTTTGAAAATGCTAGAGACTCCTGCTTTGAAAATGACTAACAAGAGGTTTTGCACAAACCTTCCACTTCAAACACCTGGCACATATCCAAAAAGTATCATAAGCATTTCACAGCTAAATCTAGATTATAGAAATATAAATGTCATTCAAGAGAAGAAGCTTATTAGATGAGTGGAGACTAGCATGTTCAACAGTTTTGAAAGGATAGGTAGTCAAAAAAAAAATAGAGTAAGAATTCTGTGTGACCTGGCCTGTACTTTAAATATTGTAATTAGAAATAACGATAAACTGGAAATGAGTGTCCCATGTCTACTCAAAGGGAAAATAAAAAAGATATAAGAATTAATATAACTGTCTTGTGTTATATTCTGAAACATAAGACAATAGTGTAAAAACAGAAGTTGGGACTGCAGAGATGGTTCAGCTGTTAAGAGCACTGGCTGCTCTTCCAGAGAACCAAGGTTCAATTCCCAGAATCCTCATGGTGAAATACTAATGTCTATAACTCCAGATCAAACACACTCTTCTCTCATCTGAAGTCAATGCGTGCCCATGATGCACAGACATGCATATATGCAAAACATTCACACACATAAAATAAAACTTTTTATTTTAATTTTTTTGAAATCCAATTTTAATACATTTTTAGTTAATACAGAATTATATTGCTTTCACTCCCATATACCCCTCCTTGCTCTCTTTCAAATTCATGGCCTCTTTTTTTCATTAATTATTATTGAATGCATATGTATAATCTGTCAACTCCTCCTGAAAAGGAGAAGTTTCTTTATTTCACAGAGCTTCAGTCTGTCAGCAGACAGCCATGGTAAAGCTCAAGGGCCTTCTCTCCTGGCAGTGAAACAAAAGGTAGGTAGATCTTCCAAGAGCTGATCTTCAGGGATTAACTTTTGTTGCCCAACCCTCACCTCCAAAAGGCTCATGGCTTTCAAAGTGTCACTCAAGCTGTGGAAGAAACATTTAAAACACAAGTCTATCAGGGTTGTTTCTGCATGAAACCAAAACACCTGTCTCTACTCTTACTTCCCCACATATACTCAGACAGACATTTCATGTTCATATTACATAAACATACAAATCTGTACTCACCTGACAGATTTGATAATATAAACAGATTGTGTATATGATGTGATTTATCCACTGTATCACAGCTTCACAAAATTAAAAACTATCACTCTCTGGCATGTGTCTTATTCACAGACTATTGCATGATTCATTCGCCATATTAATGTACAGAGATTTAACAAATTATTTTAAAATAGGCATAGCTGTAGTTTAGCATCAAGGGCTGGCATTACATTTTAGCACGGAAAAATGCTAAAGTAAATTCTGTTTAAAACTGAAGTATAGGGATGTGCAAAAATAATGAATACCATTGTAGCTTTCAAGATACTAGTAAATCACCTAATCCCATGATACTCCTATACATTTTCTTAATTGAGATTCTCCACAGAACTGATCTAGAAATTACTTCATAGTTCACACCTGCCTGTCTTCCAGTGGAGTAAAATGCTTTCCCATGCCCTTTTCCCTTCAAATATTACAGACATGCATTTCATTCTGAAATTAAATGAGAAATCTGTTTGTAAAATGTAATAAGCAATATAATCCATTCCTGGAGGTCCAATTATATAAGTTGACAAAGCTATTTAGTATCAGTAGAAATGGAAGACTACTCCTTGTAGTACAGTATGAAAAGTCATATATTCATTCTTCAGTGATGAATTCAGATTAAAAGGTTTTCATATTTATAATATACTGAAAATAAAAGCATTAACATATATATCATCAGTATTGGTTAATACCATATTACCTTTTCTGTTTCAATATGTATCTAACACTGCTATTTAAAATAACAAATTTATTATGCAAATCAGAATGCATAATTATACACTAATCATTTTCTTCAAAAGACAAATAAACTAACATTTAACAGGATACTGTACTACCTCATTTATTTGATATCAAGTTATAGTTTTCTCTAAAAAATTGACAAAAACACTCATAGAAATATTTCTAAAGCAGATGTTTATTTCTTTAAATCCCTTACTACTAAGAAATATTTGATTATTTAGTAATGCATTACATTAAATTAACTATGACTGGCTAAATTTTTAATATTCATTTTTGTAAGAATTTATGAATCTGACTTATGTTTTGTCACTATGCATTCTCACATTTCCTCTTAAACTTGAGCATACTTCCAATAATCTTTTTTTCTTGGTATACCCACAAATCTCTGTTAATTAAATTTTTAAGAAAACTATGTCAGACATTAAAATATGGGATAAAACAATCTCCCCATGGGTGTTCTACCAAGTAAATGCTATTTCACTTATGAACAGGAGGATTTTTAGTAACATGATTTAGATACAGTTTGTGGAATTTTTGCAATTTTTATTCTGTTAGTGTTCAGGAGACTGACCCAGCCATTCACTTTGCCCCATGGTACTCTTCATATAGGAGAGATTGATATGATGCTGCCATCAGGAAAGAAACAAGAGAAAGAAAAATGTTTTCAGATGAATAATATTTCTAAACCATAGATAATTTACATGACTAAAATAAAAATTTAAGACTTCTTTTAAAAATATGAATGTATTGAATTGTCTCTCCAGCTTTTAAATATACATCAGCTGGCAAAAAAAAAACAAAGTATACTTTCTTCCTTTGCTTTTTACATAAAAATGTTTCAAGACTACATATTTCTTTATGTAAAAGCAGTGACAACTTTGATAACATAAAAAATTTAAATTTTTTACAAATTATGTGTTTTTCAAATTTTAGGTTGATGGTTTATGTAAATGTCTTGATAGTTTGCACTGAAAAAAATTCAGGAGGTAGCATAAATCATCAGAATGATTTTGTATCCTTGTTTATCTAGGTATAAGTGATGAATTGTCAATTATTATAAAATGCATTTTGTTAGCCTTTGAATTTGAGTAATAGTACTAATGTAAAGTACTAATAGTACTAATGTAAAGTGAACAAAATGTAGAAAATAAATATGAGCTATAGTACTTAATATCATTATTTATTTTGCCCTAAACATGGGTCATAGAGTCATAACATAGCTCTTGACAATATTCTTTAATAATGACAACTTTGTAGGATATGATACTACAACTAAGGATTTGATTTTAAAGCATATTACAAATATACTTTTATGAGTGATCTATATCAGGGAATGGCCCAGGAGGCAAGTACCAAGACTCACTTGACCTGCCCATAACAACCATACAGATGAAAAAAAAACAGCCATGGAATTAAGCTATCTAGAAATCTTTAGCATTCAAGGGAGTACCAGATGATGGCAGATGTTGCCAAACTTTGATGAGAATTTACATGACTGTGTTTTAGCTCCCATTCCTCTTGCCTGCTGTGACTGGGTTGTAGATCCTGCATCCCTAGGGCAAGGGATTGGAATGGTACTACTTCAAATAGGAAATAGCTGCCTTTCAAATGTTTAGGTTTTGTAGTATGGATCATTTATTGTGAGGACACACACTGAAACTTATCTTTGATTTGGCTCCATAGGTGTGTAGGAACTTCCACAGAACTATGTTTTGAGATTTAAGGATATTCGTCTCAGGTAAAATGCGCCCCCCCCCCCCCCACATGTAGAAAAGTAGACAGAACTTCAGCAATCACTTGGAGGAATAACAGTTTTTGAAAATCAACAGCAACAGGTGCACACGGATCTCAGTAGACAGAAAGATTTTTAAAAAGTAAACTGATTTTTGTGTTTTATTTCAATATGCTAACATTTCACTTCTCAAAAAATGTCAGAATGCATACAAAGAAATAAGATAACATGGGTAATTGTCAGAGAATGATTTTGAAAACATCTAAGATGCACAAAAACAAGCATTAATATTAAAGTGCTTTATATTGGTGGTCTAAAATATGCTCTGTGAACCAAGTATGGTAACTGAAAACAACCAAATAAAACAAAACAATGAGCTGAAAAATGAGAATTCCAGAAGGAAATTTTTAACAGGCAAAGACAGACATACTAGAGCTAGAACCAATGGCTTAGGTTCAAAGCTCTGCAGTCTACATCATGCAGCCACAGAAGATGCAAACACATGATAGATCAGAAAAGCTGAAGGAAGATAAAAAGTTATTAAAGCTATTGAGTATGCCACCGCCCACATCTTCTCAATCAGGTACATGAAATGTCAAAGTTTCCTGTGAAGTTTTGTCCATCATTCTCTTAAAAATGTTTTTCATATGTGTAGCATGAGTCTTAGAGAGTCTTATTAATAAAATCAAACCTGAGCCAGTTATTGGGGTGAACACTGGAAGGTCAGAGAGACAGAATAAGCCACAGCTATCTCACCTCACTGGATCCTCAGCTGGTCTTGTTTCCTCAGACTGGATGTCCCGAGCCCTCATCCAGAATGGGTCTCAGCTGAACTGCTGCTAGAAGCCTGAAGGCTTAACCAGGCCAAATGCTTCTGCAGGCCAAATGCCTCTCCAGGGCAAATGCCTCTAGTTTCTGGTCCTCACGCCTTATATACCTTTCTGCTTTCTACCACCACTCCCTGGGATTGAAGGCGTGCTTTCTGGGATTAAAGGTGTGTATCACCGTGCCTGGCCATTTCCAATGTGGCCTTGAACTCACAGAGATCCAGAGGGATTTCTGTCTCTGGAATGCTAGGATTAAAGGCGTATGCTACCACTGCCTAACCTCTATGTTTAATATTGTGGCTGTCCTGTTCTCTGACCCCAGATAAGTTTATTAGCATACACAATAGTTTGGGGAACACAATACCCCTACACATATGTGAGGATGGAAATGTCTGACTGACATGGCCACATGACTCTATTTCTGACTGATTTCTGAATGTTTGATTATCTGCTCCTTGTCTCTTGATAAAAAACAAAAAACCATGTGACCGTGTGGGTGGTAGCCATCTTTACTAGATGCTAAGTCCTGTTGTGACAATGTAGTGAGATGTCACCAGCCCATCCGGTTCTGATTTCGATTGGAAAGTTTTGTTTGTCTTATTGGAAAGTTTTGTCTATTTCTCAAGAAAGTTATCTTTGCTGTTCTTTATTGGAAAGCTGGCTCTAGATTTGAACTATGGCTCTCCCTTTGCTAGACCCAGACACGCTTATTTATGCCCCGGTGATCAGATTGGTGAATGCCATAACTGTCATCATAGAGCATTAATTCAGTAACTGATGAAAACAGATGCACAAAGCCATGGCCAAGCACCAGGCCAAGCTCTGGAGGAAAGTCCAGTCAAAAAGAGGGAAGAGGGATTCTATGAGTAAGGCACATCAAGACCATGGTGGGGAAACTTACAGATACAACTGAACCAAGCCAGTGGAAACTCATGAAATTTTGACCATCAGCTATGGAGCCTGCATGGAACTGGACTGGACCCTCTGCATGGGTGAGACAGTTGTGTAGCTTGGTCTGTATGAAAGGCCCCAACAGTGGTAATAGGATCTATCCCTGGTATGTGAACTGACTTTTTGGAGCCCATTGCTTATGGTGGGACACCTTGCACAGCCTTGATGCAGGAAGGGGGGACTTGGATTTGCCTCAACTGAATATACCTGGCTTTACTGACTCCCAATGGGAGACCTTACCTTTTTTAAGGAGGGAATAGGGGGTGGGTTGGGGGAAAGGCTGGGAGTGAGCCAATGGAGGTATGAGAGGGGGATCTGTGTTGGTATGTAAAATAAATTTTAAAAAATCTTAATAAAGAAAAAAAACATGGACTCAGAAAAAACAAAAAAGGTGCTTTAAGGTTTGTTTATGTAAAGATAGGAAAGCTGTCTCACTTCTGTTCACTTATTTATCCTTCTCAGATATGATGGTGTTTGCCAGTTTTACAGTTCTCCCCCAACCCGTTGGTAGCTCATTAATAAATTTCTTATTAAAAGTACAGACAGCTGTGCCTCATTCACAGACTCCATGGTACAGGATAAACTGGTTTCAGATATAACTTCAGAGGTTCAAAAATTTAACATTGATAAAAACAATTTTGATAACCTGATAGAGCACTGACTACAGACAGTCTTGAGTCCTTGCATTTCTGTGGACTTTACTGGTTCCAGCTTTTAGAGACAGGTTAGCATTAGAGAGGTTAGGGAAGCCTCCCTTCTCCTCCTTCACTCACTCAACCACTTTCATTCACTAAATTTCCTCTGGTTATAGATTTAAAGATGTGTTGCATTGGGCCACTGCACCAACCAAGGACACCAACCATGTTAATACTAGCAGGTTAACTTCACCCACATGCTCATTTATAAAAACTCTGTTATCTCCTAATTTATTAACACTTTTACAGGATGGGTAGAGGCATTTCCCATCTCCAGAGAAACAGCAGATGTGATGACTCCTGTACTCCTTGAACACCTCATCCGTTGATTTGGTGTGCCATTTCTCCAAGCTCCTGGGACTTCACTGCTGGTACCACCTCTCCAGGCTCAAATGGGCACCTACTCAGCAACTGGAACCTGGTTTTCCATGATGTCCCAATGAAGGACATATCTGCTCTCATGTCTCTCTCATTCACCCTTGCCTCTTCTGTACGACCAGGGCACTTCTCTGTCCCATTCTTTCTGGCATTTATCACTCTTCGCTTGGCTATCTCTGCTCATGAGCCAATGGTAACAATTTACTTATTTTTCCTAAAAACTGCCTTCTCAGCTTCCTCAAGGAACAGATGCCTGAGGTCTCCACATGACAGTTAACTGAATTCATCTTCACTCACACCACCTGCTGTGCATGACCCCAACTTCCAACTTTCCCCTACCCATTTCATCTTAAAATCAACAGGAAGCAGTCTCAAGAATTCATCGCCCTCACTCCCCACCGTACTTGCTATCCATAACTCACATTTCTATAATAATCAAAAAAGGAGAGATGTTAACATTCTGGCCCACCATGCTCCCTGACAACTTCATCTTATGTAAAGTCCTCTTTAAGAGAAAAGCCCTCCTCCTTCTCTCTCTCTTCCTTCCTCTCTTGCAATGAGGTAGCATGCAATGCACCTCCTTCCTTCCTTTTCTTTCTTTTTCTACTTCCTCCCTCCTCAGACACTGGCTGTTTTCTCTTTCTTCCCCCCTCTCTTGCCCCCTTAATAAAACTTTCCATGTGGGTGTCACCTACATGGTGTGAGTGACTTTCCATCATGCCCCTTGGCCCCACCTACCAAGGCTGCCACCACACCATTTTTAAAATACAACAGACAGAACATATTTAAATATGTAATGTAAAAAAACCTCTGAAATTTGTTGAAATTTATAAATTCATTCATCCAAGAAGTTCAAAAATGTATGAGATATAAGAGATCTACATTAAAACAAACTGTGATCGATTGGTTGAGAGCCTACAGCAAAAAGAAATCAATCCTCAAGGCAGCAAGAGAAACCACATGTCACATACCGCGTGTTCTAAATAAGATTGCAGGTATTTATTTTTGGATGCATGCAGCCAGAAGGCAGGGGCATGCTCTACTTTGAGTGATTAAAAAAAAAGACTATTCTCATGTGGTCCTCATTCATCATGGTCTCCCATTCCTTGTTCTCCCTCTCTGTTCTTGATCCAGTTGGGATCTCCCGCTCCCCCAAGCTCTCTTTCCCTCGACCCTCGACCCTCATTACCCCCACTCACGTCCAGACTGTTCATGAAGATCTCATCCATTTCTCCGTCATTGGGCGATCCCCGTGTCTTTCTTGGGGTCCTGTTTTCCAGGTAGCCTCCCTAGTGTTGTGAGTAGCAGTCCAGTCATCCTTGCTCCACATCTAGTATTCTCCTATGAGTGGGTACATACCATGTTTGTCTTTCTGAGTCTGGGTTACCTCGCTCAGGAGGATTTTTTCTAGATCCCTCCATTTGCCTGCAAACCTCATGATGTCATTGTTTTTCTGACAATGTATTCCTTTGCTGAGTAGTATTCCATTGTGTATATGTACCACATTTTATCTATCCATTCTTCAGTTGAAGGACATCTAGGTTGTTTCCAGGTTCTGGCTATTACAAACAATGCTGATATGAACATAGCTGAGCAAGTGCTCTTGTGGTATGATTGAGCATTCCTTGGGTATATGCCCAAGAGTGGTATAGCTGGATCTTGGGGGAGATTGATTCCCAATTTTCTAAGAAAGTGCCATATTGATTTCCAAAGTGGCTGTACAAGCTTGCATTCCCACCAGCAGTGGAGGAGAGTTCCCCTAGCTCCACATCCTGTCCAGCATAAGGTGTCTTCAGTGTTTTTGATCTTAGCCATTCTGACAGGCATAAGGTGGTATCTCAGAGTTGTTTTGATTTGCATTTCCCTGATAATTAGGGATGTTGAGGACCACATGAGAATAGGAAGAGGCAAGGTGCTAGAGAGGCCCACAGAAATCCACAAGGATACCTCCACGTGGACTTCTGGCAATGGTCGAGAGACAGCCCGAACTGACCCACTCTGGTGAGGGGATGGCCAAACACCCTAATTGTCGTGCTAGAAATCCCATCCAATGACTGAGGGATCTGGAAGCAGAGATCCACGGCTAGGCCCTAGGCGGAACTCCGGGAGTCCAATTGGCGAGAAAGAGGAGGGTCTATATGAACGAGAATTGTTGAGACCAGGGTTGGATAAAGCACAGGGACAAATAGCCAAATGAATGGAAACACATGAACTATAGACCAATGGCTGAGGGGCCCCCAACTAGATCAGGTCCTCTGAATGGATGAGACAGTTGATTGCCTTGATCTGTTTGGGAGGCATCCAGGCAGTGGGACTGGGTCCTGTGCTCATTGCATGAGCTGGCTGTTTGAAACCTGGGGCTTATGCAGGGTCGCTTGGCTCGGCCTGGGAGGAGGGGACTGGCCCTGCCTGGACTGAGTCTACCAGGTTGATCTCAGTCTTTGGGGGAGACTTTGCCCTGGACGGGGTGGGAATGGGGGGTGGGCTGGGGGGAAGGGGAGGGGGCTGGGAGGGGGGAGAACAAGGGAATCCATGGCTGATATGTGGAACTAAATGGTATTGTAAAATAAAATAAATAAATAAATAAAAAATTAAAAAAAAAGAAATTTTACATCAAGGAAAAAAAAAAGAAAAGACTAATAGGCCTGGGGAAAACATTCCATATGAAGCAACCACAGGAAGCTTTGGGAAAGCCAGGAATCTCTGGGGAAATGCTTGTTATCCAAGAAAGGGAGAATGAAGATTCTGCATTTCAAGATACCCTAAGCTATATAACTACACCTTATCTTATAAATTAATAAAAAGAAAACTTAAAAAGAAAAATTAAATCTTAGGAACTATATTCCTGCTATGTATATCTGACATGAGAGACTCAAAATGTATGTACTGGTAGAATTGAAAGCAAAAATATTTCCCTAGTAACAACAGGCGCACTAGGAAGTTATCCATTGTTGGGATAAATATCTGAGAAAATAAATTTGTAAGGAAGAGTAGTAAATTATTGCATGTGATTTTAGTTAATGGTTGTTTTGTCCATAATTTATGAGCTTATTTCCAGGCTGAGCATCCAGGCAGAGGGACTCTCACAGCATAAATCTGTTTATGCCCACAATAGCTACAGGCCAGGAGAGAGGCAGAAAATGGGATCTGAGCTTCCAATATGTTCCTCAGGGCACAGGGCCAGTGATATAGCTTCTATCTACTAGGCTACACCTTCTAATGTTTATACCAACTCCCCAAAGCAATACAGGTTGGTATCCATGCTATAATTTATATGAGACTTTGGAGATATTTACGTCCTTATCCACACTTTTAGAATGCGTTAATACATGTTCAATAAAGTATAGAACACACTGAAAGAAAATAAAAAAAAATTAGAGGGTATGAATAATATTGAAAAATGTATCCCTTAGATATTTAACATACTACCCCACATCAAAACAATGCTTTTATTCTAAAGTATGAACACAATGTACTCTAATATAGAACATACCTTAGGACATACAATAAGAATTAAGGGGTGAATCAGTGTTGACCAGAGAAAAATACTAAAAGACAGTACAGAAGGGAAATGGGAAAATCTTCAGATGTATGAGAGGGAAATGAAACTCTCTTTAATAGCAACATGACAAGGAAGGAATTACATTGGAGTTACATGACACTTTGAAACAAAGGTGAAAGCTGACACTTCAGAGGTGGATGGTGTACAATGCAGCACCCTGTTGCTGGAGAATTTCTCTCCAGCTCCCAAGTCCCGCCAGCTCCCAAGTCCCACCAGTCCCGGAACCCACTTATAAAATAAACACACAGACACTTACATTATTTAAACTGCTTGGCCATTAGTTCAGGCCTATCATTGTCTAGCTCTTACTCTTATATTTAGCCCATTTCTATTAATCTCTACTTTGCCACCTGGCTTGTGGCTTACTGGTACTTTACATCTTTCTTGTCCTGGGGTGGCTCCAGGCCGTCTCTCTTCTTTCACTTTCCTGTTCCCTCAATTCTCTTCTCTGTTAGTCCCGCCTATACCTCCTGTCTGGCTACCGGCCAATCAGTGCTTTATTTATTAACATATTTGTCATACAGAACATCCCACAGCAGCACCCAGTGCAATTTATAACAAATTCTGAGTTATATTATTGGTAGGTACAGAAATATCCATACTAATTGCTAAATAATGTTTAAAATATACTTATCAGTCAAAACAATCTTTAAAATGAACAAATGTAATGCATTTTGCTTTGTGGGAAAAAGAAATAAAAAGGAAAAGGAAGAACATGACTGATCCTAAATATGGTGGAGGAGAAAGTTTATTCTAGATAAAAAGGGAGATTGTAGGTAGAGGCAGGATATGTGGGAGAGTCCAGAACAGACATGAACAGACTGAGCTGGGAAATGGAGGGATGCTGGGATAGAGAGGAACGAGGTATAGAAGCCAGGAGGCCAAAGGTACAAAAATGTAACCACATGTCTGGCTTATATAGGGAAGAGCTTCTAGGAGAAGGGCAGCCCAGTGCCTGGGTATGTGAGTTCAGGACAGACTGTGGAATATGCCAGCCACACCCTGTAACAGGTGGGGACTGAGGGATGCTCAGAGAAACTGGCAGCTAAGTCTATTTTGATACATTGAATTTGTCCTGGGTTTGAAACTTAACATCTACAGAACAATGGTTGCCTGCATAGAGAAAAATACAAGACCAACAGAACATACTTAAAAATTCAGATATGAACCCTAACAAATATAACCAACTGATGTTCAATGAGTCTTAAATTTTCCTATGGGGAAATGTTTATTTTTGTCAATTGTTACTGAGAACACTGGGTATTCAAATGCAAATAATAAAAGTGTATCTTGATTTTATATCACATATAAAATAAGGCCAAATTAATCAAAACACAACTTTAAGAGGTAACATTTTAAAGCTCCTATGAAACAGGAGAAAATATTTAAGAACTTAAAGATAGCAATAACTGTTTAGATATGAAACTAAAAGCTAGGGCAATCAAAGTAAGGTAAATTAGACTTAATAAAATTTGAAAAGTTTTTATATTAAAGGACCTGATCAAGACAATAGAGAGAGACAGAAAAAATGTTATGTCATATGTAAGAGTATGAAACTCAATATATAGAAAGAACTCCCATGACTCAATACAACAAATGAAAAAAATAATTGAAAAAAAAAGACTCAGTCAATATGGTAGAAAAAAGGCTAATAAGCCCATGAGAAGTAACTGTGCTTTGTAATCAGATAAACACAAATCAAACCCAGAAGAAGATTCCATTTCACATATAGTAGGATCTCTCTCTCTCATAATGGTGAGGAAGTAGGATACTCACACATCATTGATGTAAATGTCAAATGCTGAAGATACCATGGAAAGTTTTACTTTTTCTCACAAGACAAAGAGGAAAAGAAAAAAAAAAAACAAAAGCTGGCAAACAAGCAAAACCAAAATGTTTACTTGAGGTATACACCAAATTCTAGCAACTACTTTCATACAAATGGACATACCAGCATCACTCAATCACTCACAATAACAAAAGGCAGAAGTAATTGAAATGTTAGCAGAAGTTGGACAGAGTAAAAAGATTAAGCTCAGGTACTCAATGGCTTATTGAGTACCTTAAAAATAAGTGAAATTCTCATGTGTACATTAACATAAAGGACACCTGAAGCATGCTAAATGAGATTGGGTCCATTAAAATCCTGGTGAGGATGGAGGAGACACTAAGGGGATCTGTTCCTTCTCTAGTAAACTACTTCTTATGGATTAATTCAGGAGAGCAGGGGGTGGAGTCCTTAACTTCAATACCTTTAGTGTCCTCTCAAGGCTTCAGTCTAGTTTCAATCAAATGGAAACAGAAGTGACCCTGATTAAACTATGAGCATCACACAACAAACCAGAAGTCATGAAACTTGGAAAGAGACAGGTAGGAAGGAGGAGAGGGCTTATAGAAGTGGGAGGGGGCGACGAAGAGAATGTGGAGGCAAAAGAAAAACAATAATATATATATTATTTCCCACAAAGCAATTATATATATATATATATATATATATATATGGACTTGTCAAAGAAGTAACTTAACAAAAGCTAAAAGGAATGAATGATTCCTTGTGATATGCTTTTTATATAGAAGGGGACAAGCAAGCATGTTTTAGCATACAGATACCAACAATTATCATAATAATATTGACTGAAAATGTATTCTTTCCAATATTCATATACTCATTGAAAATCATTTGATCACAAATGTGTGGTTCAACTTCTGAAGTTTCTAGTTTGTTCTATTTCTAATCATCTAACAATATTATAAAACCATAACATTTTCATTAATGAAACTCTCTAATAAGTCTTGATATTCATTACTAGTAGTTTTTCTTTTTTTTCTTTTAGGTTTATATCTAAATGTTTTACTTAGGGTTTTTATTGCTATGAAGATATACTATGACCATGGCAGCTTTTATAAAAGTAAACATTTAATTGGGGTTGGCTTACAGTTCAAAGGTTTAGTCTATTATCATCATGTCTAGAAGCACAGAGGTATGCAGGCAGACATGGTGCTGGAGAAGGAGCTGAGAGTTATACATCTGGATCTACCAGGAGCAGGAAGAGACTGAGATACACTAGACCTGGCTTGAGCTTCTGAAACCTCAAAGCCCACCCCCAGTGACACACTTCCTCCAACAACACCAAGCCTATTCTAACAAGGCCACACCTACTCCAACAAGGCCACACATCCCTATGAGCCTATGGGGCCATTTTCATTCAAACTACCACACTAAATATATATGATTTCTATTAAACAACATGATATGTAAGTTATTAAATGACATATAATATCACTAGATTCTATAATCATTACTGAGATATATCAATTCTCTGTGATTTGTTACTGAAAAATCATCATACATAAAACTTAAGTACATACATATTGTTTTATATGTCTTTGGTCCTAAATGATGTGGAAGGTTCTAACATATCTAAAATAAATTAAATACATAATAAACAGCTATATGCTAAAATATTTAACAAATAATCTAAAACATTATTATATATAATATATTATGTTTTTGTTATTGATAACATGTTAGTATACTTAATGTGTTCATAAGAACAAATTATTTCCACTCTCCCTTTATCTTAACTAAACTGTGTAAGAACTCAGTGAAGCTTACATCATCTTTTTGTTTTGTTTTGTTTTTTGTTTTTCAAGACAGGGTTTCTCTGTGTAGTTTTGGTAGCTGTCCTGGAGCTCATTCTGTAGACCAGGCTGGCCTCAAACTCACAGATCTGACTGGCTCTGCGTCCTGAGTGCTGGGATTAAAGGTGTGTGCCACCACTGCCCAGCACTCATATCATCTTTTAAAAATCCTCTAATTTATACTAGAAATTACATAAATCTGAGATATTGTATTTATTCACCCTACAGTTGTCTAGAAATTGCCATAGCAAAATTCGTGCAGGAATGAATGCCTTTTCTCTCAATCACACATGACTCTTGATGCTAAGATGTAAATTAACAGCGTGACATGCCTAGTAGCTCATAAAATGGAGGCAGAAAGGCCAGACTCCACAAATTACTGGAACCTTATGCCTCCAAACAATAATGAACTCATATAATAAATTCCATTGTGTTAGTTGAAGTTTTCCAAAAAATATTGTGTATAGAATATTAAGGCTACATGTTCAGGTGAAATGATTATGTCAAGTGAAACAAACATGAATGGAACAGAGTCTGTATGCAGCTAAAACTTCCCATTTCCTGTGCTTCTCTTTGAATTACGGTCTTGCCCACAAATCTTACAGAAATTCCAGATATATAGAAAATAACTCACTTAACAAACACTTTAAAAGGCCATGATCTAATTAATTGATTTGACTCAGTTGTAAAATGATAATTTGTTTTCATGTTTTGCTACTCTAGAAATTTTTCAGAGGCATATGTAGATGTATTTAGTGTGTATGCAAACTGACATGAAAAGATGCCAAATGTAACTTGAGAAGAAGAATTGAGTACAAAAATGTAAAC
This sequence comes from Peromyscus melanophrys, assembly GCA_902168415.1. Taxonomy (NCBI): domain Eukaryota; kingdom Metazoa; phylum Chordata; class Mammalia; order Rodentia; family Cricetidae; genus Peromyscus; species Peromyscus melanophrys. The sequence continues at coordinate 20,140 of CABHPR010129812.1, read as the reverse complement.
TGCTGTGGATATCACTCTGTATCAATAAAGCACTGATTGGCCGGTAGCCAGACAGGAAGTATAGGTGGGACTAACAGAGAAGGGAGGAGAGGGAACAGGAAGGTAAAAGGAGAGAGACTGCCTGGAGCCGCGGCCAGAACAAGGAAGATGTAAAGTACCGGTAAGCCATGAGCCATGTGGCAAAGTAGAGATTAATAGAAATGGGCTAAATATAAGAGTAAGAGCTAGACAATGATAGGCCTGAGCTAATGGCCAAGCAGTTTAAATAATGTAAGCGTCTGTGTGTTTATTTTGTAAGTGGTTTCTGGGACTGGTGGGACTTGGGAGCTGGCGGGACTTGGGAGCTCAAGAGAAATTTTCCAGCAACAGTAAACTATTACTGTACATATGTACGCTTTTATGTATAAAAGAATAAATTATTCCAGAATAATAATATTGGTTTCATTTAATTATGTACACTAGAAAACACAATTTAAAAATAAAACATGATTTGTCATCTATGGTATGTTTTGATTCAAAGAAAAATTTTTAAATATTTAATATTTAATGACTAATTATATTTATCTGACACAGATAAATCCTAAAGTATTAATATTATAAGTTTTTTAAGATTTATATATTTTATTTTATTCAGTATATATTAATATTTTCCCTGCATATGTATTTGTATAACATTTGTGTGCCTGTTTTGCACAAAAATCAGAAGAGGGCCTCATATTTCCTCGAATGGATGATGGTGACTCACAATTTGGGGGCTGGCTATTAAATATGGATCCTGTGCAATAAGTGCTCTCTACCACTGAGCCCACTCTGCAGCACCTTTTAAACAGCAACAGACAACATGGAATATTCCACCTGGAAAAAAAGTAGTTGAGCTGAGTGTTACCATAACTGGACTCATCTTTAAAATAAACACAAACTGTAATTTGCATTATCTGATATCAGCTCAATTCCTAGAAGGATAACCCTGGGAATGTAGAATATCATAGAATATAAAGAACACTTGATAAGTCTTTTGTTTTACTCTCCTATAAATAAATGCATTCTAAGTATACTCTTTACACCTGAGCTGCACCATCACCCACATGGAGACAACTTTAATTTCCCTTTACCTATTTTTAATATTATTACATTTGTTCTTTGATTATTTCTTACATGTATATAATGTATTCTTCTTACCCACCCACCCCCATGCATACACACAGTTTTTCAACTGACTGTCTGAATTATTCAATTTTTCACCTTTAAATCCCTAAGCTATTACAAATTTTATTAGCAAAATATATTTCTAGTAATCAAAAACTGTATATATACATTTTGAATGACTTTTAAAGAATTATACAAAGGATCTTAGAAAAACCTAGTTGGAAATACAGTGAATGAACTTGCTAACAAATGTAAAAATTATCTTTGGTAGTTTAAAAAGGAAAGGGAGATATAAAGGATGGGAGAAAATATTGTGCAGCAATACCATTCAGTTATGAATTTCCCACTGCATTCACTGTTGAAATCCAGGTTAATCCATGCCTTTCTCAGAGGCCCTGATAAAAGGACAAAAAGAAGCTAATTCTGCATCCTTGAACAAAAGTATGCCATTCAACATTCTAGTTAGCCATGAGGGCCAGCTTTTTCAGGGAAGACAGTAGCATTATTGATCTATGGGGGGGGTGTGTTATTTTCTTCAGCTTATAGCCACTGGAAAGTTGACTACCCTCCAGAAAATGACCCTTACCCATGCTCATACGGTTAATACTAATTAAACTTAGTGGATCTAAAAGTAAAATCACACAAAGAGAGCCATTGAAGTAGAAGGGGAACTATTTGGGTAGTAGCTAAGGTACAGAGGGAAAGGAATGGGTATAAGAGAGGATACTGTTGAATGTAATCATAACACGGTGTATGTATTTATGAAATGGAGAAAATATATAAAATATTATTTTGATGCCATCTGAGTTTTGAGATAAATTTTTGCTATAATTTATCAGTACAGTCTTCAAATTCTCTTAGTGGAAAATTACATGCTATAAAATCTCAACATATATATGATTCCTCTGAAGCCATTTTATTCTATAATCAAATGTAAAAAAATATAAAATTAAGTAAAATAAGAAACATGATTAGCTTTAGAAAAGTTGGTATCTGAAATACATTTTAATTTCTAGGTGACAACATAGTTATTAATTAAAATGCCTATTTTGTAAAATCATCTCTGACAATTAGTAAAATGTGTTTTTTACTAATTGTGTGAAATTAATATGAAATTAATTTTCATATTATGAAAATAATGAAATTGTGAAGAAAGAAATAATACTGTTAAGAGATTGCACTTCAGTGGAAAGTTATATCATAAAGCCGAGGAAATATTGATCATAAGTATTACATTCCATATGAATCATATGGAGTATATCATGAAGAACACACTGTAATTAGAACCTTCTCCTTGTAGGTGGTGAAATTCTGGCATGTGAACTCAAGTTGGTTTTGCCAGAGGCACCATTAAACCATTGCCTCTGAGAAGCTCTGGAAATAATGGAAGGCATCAGAAGAAATGGGAGCAGAGCAATAACCAAAAGAAGTTCTTCTTGTCTTTCTCATAGATTCCTGCATGATTTAAAATATAACTTTAGTAACCCTCCTTGCCAGCTGTACCCACCTTTCCCTCAGCACCACATCACCACCACACAGGTAAACTTCCATCGAAGGTCTTGCAGGTTGCATAGCACCAGCCATTACAGAAAGGATGCTAGAGGCTGACTTTGCAAGATAATGGCTCTGTTCATTCCATTTTTCTCATTAGTTCTTTTTTATATGCTACCTCCTGCAGACAAATGAAAATGAAAATCATATTCCATTCTTAAGAATAATGAAATTAAATGCATGCATGATGAACAGATAGGGGACTGTGAAACTATTTCTACATTATGTTTTGTCGAATGATTATCATCACAAAAGCATCTTCATTCAGTATGAAAAAAACAAAAAGCAATATTACACACTTATTTTTTAATTTATAGAAAAAACACAGGGCAATTAATATGGCCCATGATGACAAGAAAAAAAATACAAAACACTACAATATTTACTGTTAGAAAAATAAAGAAAAATTATAAATAACCTCATTTTCTAGGAAGTTAGTTAAAAATGTATGATCTACAGAAATTAAACATCAGATGAAATAAATAAATAGATATAGAAATATACTTAATGCAATATAATTAAATACAAAATAAAAGAATATTGTGCTCGAATCTATGATACTAACATTTAAATAGCAACTTGTAATAAAGCAAAGATGCTAAAGTTTCCAAAATATTCCAGAAATATACAGGGACAATTTTCTTTAGAAATAAATTAGAAGCAGAGTTTAACAAAGTCATTTTATTATCTGTGCCTTCTGGTGATTGACAAAAGGAAGGGTCTTCAAATTATGAAGACAAATATCAAATAGTGTTTCTAATCACTACATTTAAAACTTTCCCCGTGATTAATCTTTTCCAAAATTCAAATATTCTGGTCCATTTCTTTTGTCATTAAATAGTCTTATCATCAAATTAAGAAGCTAATTTTGTTGGGTAGTTAGAAAGATAAGGAAGCTTGTAGGCTACTGGCAGTGAGTACCTTCCTTTTAATCACGATTTCCAATTTCCCTCAAAACAGTAAAAAGAAAAGTGTTATTTTTGTCCCTCAAGATTTAATATACTATATAAAAATTAGATCTTTGAGGACTTTGTTGAAATTCACTAAGGACAGAATAGGATAGAATAGAATAGAAGAGACTAGAACAAAACAGAATAGAAACTGAGCTGGACTTCTGGGACTATGTAGAGCCAAACATTACATAATATTTTTTCTTCCCTTAAGAGTTCATTCAGTTGTGCCTGTCAATTACCTATCTGGGAAACTACTTCTAGAGAAAGCTGATATACCTTAAGACATGCTAAGAAGATGAAAGGAATTAATTACCTCTTTAATGAGGTAATTTACTTATTAGTCCCAGGAGCCCCCTGCAAGGATGCGATTACTTGATACTGTTCAGATTGCCTGCTTTTCTGAGTCTAGCATAACTTTTCCGTTTTCCATCATGTGTCTTTGGATACCAGCCTAATTCCTAAAGCGTGCTTGCCCTGCAATTTAGGCCTTTCTCCATGTTTTCTCTGGTAATCCCATGCCCATGCAGCTGCTTGCAGACCCACATTAGTCAACCCGGCTCCCTTCTTGGACCCTAACCAAAGCCTTAGCTTGATCTTTCTCATCTCCCTCCTTTACGGAGGACTTGCAGTTTGCCTGCTTTGCCACTGCCCCCAACCCCCGCCACCTCTTAATACATTTGTCCTTGAGGTTCCTTCTGAATTCGTTTTTAAGTTATTTGATAAACAAGAATAAGAACTCACAAAAGGAAACCCCCAAATAAAGTGTTCAGTCTCTCCTACAATGCTAACTGCTCCCCACTTTGTTAACCTCATATCATTCAACTCCTTTGACAGTGAGACTGGCTGCGGTTCTGAAGGATTTTGCTATGCCCAAGCTGAGCCACTGTTAGAGTATCCAGGACAGAAAACCTAGTCTCTTTCTTTAAGATTTGTTTTCAATTTGGGGCCTCAGGATTTATATCTAAGTAGAGAAAGTCAAATATTTAGCATTCCTTTGCAATTTGTTTGTGCACAGATAAAATCTATTTTCCTTTGGCTTAATTATAAATTACTTTGACAATACTAATTTGGTTTAACTATTAATTGGTTCACTTGGGTGATATGTTTAAGGCATAATGATAAAGTATATATATATGTGTGTGTGTGTGTGTGTGTGTGTGTGTACATATATACATATATTTAGATATATATTCATCAGCATGTGATCTAATGTAGAGAAAAACAGAAAATTGAAATTTTCAATAATAGAGGGCTAACAGTATAGTAAAGAATCATTATAACTGGGAGATTATGCAACTGTTCAAAATTATCTTGAATACAATGTATAATTTCATAGCTATAGCATTCTAAAACACATGAAATTTAATAAGTTATAATTATGAAATGGACAATTAAAATTCGTATTAATTTCATATATGTCTTGGTCAGGTATATGTATGTATAAACTCACCAAAATTAATAATAATATGATTGTTAAATTTCCTGAATAATTTTTGTGTTTCCTATTTCATTTTATATTTCTGGAATAAGCATGTTATATTCTTTAAAATGTACACTATACTTCATCTAAAAATCAACTATAACTAACATCATTTTGCTTATCTATATACTTAAAGTATTATCCTGTTAATTCTGATACTATCAATGATATAATCATCTTATGTTTTGGGATTACTTTGCATATAATTTTTAAAAGTTAATAATTATGAGAAATGCAGCTACAATACAATACCTTCTTTAAATACATGGTAAGTGGTTGATTTAGAATATCCTTGTTTGTTCCAGTGCTTATTTGTGGTCATACATGAATTCTGACTAACTTTAGCATCCCTAATTTAAAAGGGGATTCCAAGCAAGAACTCTGTGTATGGCTATAACATTCTTGCAATAATCCTGCCAATAGTTATCACAGAGAATCTAACTGGAGAATTGTCTGGACACAAAAAACAGGGTGGTTCTACTGTCAAGAAACACTTATGGAAAATGTCTGACCAAACATAGCCCAGAAATCTCTAAGAGAACTGTAGTCAAGGGAATCAAAGCCCCTGCTTAATTGAAATGGAATGTAGCTTCCAAGTTTAAAAGATAAATAAACAAAACTATGCTAAATGTTTTGGTTCATGACTTCTAGCTTCAGGTCCTCAAGGTAAATCACTTTCATGGGATATTAGAGTGACTGTGCTGTTCGGTTAATTTTTCATTTAAAGTTTTTGCTTGCTAGTGAAGCAAAACTCAAACATAAATGAATAAATCCACCAATAAAAAATCCATAGAAAATTATTCCACTGTATTTGGGGTTTTGTGGTCAGGCAGCAAGCATTTGCACTCCCTTTGCCCAGGCCCTCTTCCCTTCTCATAGAATATCCAATTGACTTCTCATTCTACGAGGAATTCTAAAATGTAGAGAAAATGTCCCCAGTCTTCCATCCTAGAGATAGAGTGTAAGTCACAATTACATAACAGAAGGTACCATGTACCACTGGCTGTAGCTCCTCCTCCCGGGGATCTGGTACCTTCACAGACATACATGCAGGCAAAACATGTATGCACATGAAATAAAAAGTAAATTAAAGAAAAGCATATACACAGGAAATACTTTAAAAAAAGAATAAAGATCATCAGCTATGCCCAGATTGTGGCTTTACTATTGCTGATGTAAGTAAATCACATCATTATTTCA
>CABHPR010129812.1:0-13800 GCA_902168415.1 Peromyscus melanophrys | reverse complement strand
ATCACATCATTATTTCACTCTTCAATAGGTGAATAATGAAATATTTTATCTATAAGGTAGATGTCAATATAAAGATGAATAACAAATAAGTAGCATTTACTGAACATTTACAACAGTACAACTCAAGCCTGAACACTTTGCTTTTATCTGAAGATAGTCATCTTCAGTAGGCACAACTCTTATATACAACATTGTTTACTATTCTACAAAGAATTGTAAAGTAAGAATTCATTATCAACCATCAAAAAGCAAAACAAAGTATTTCTTAATATTTAGCATAATCCTGGTTGGCAAAATAAGAGATAAGACTATTGTGTAAAGATTAAATAAAAAACACAAAATTGGATGGAAAATAAAAAGAATTTTAAACATGATGTCCAAAAGTTACATGTGGGGGCCCACAGAGGCTCCCTAGTAATGCATTACTCACGGTCAGAAAGTCTGAGCTTGCTTTGCCCAGCAAGGCTGCCTAATAGGATGATTTGGCCAAAGGCAGGGTTACCAGGTGTTTTGAAAGCTCTACACTAGTTGGTACTTTATACCTTGGCCTTGAAACGGGGAGATCTTTTGCCCCTCCTCTTGTTAATGTATTAAAAAGCCCATCATGAACGAACTCGAGGTGACTGGGTATTGACATAGGGCCCTCCTGAAGCTATCCTGCATCCCTGTCTTCCTCTCTGTCTATGTCTATGGTTCTATTATTTCTCAATTTCTCTCTCCTCCCTCTAAGAATGCTTCAGCAGGTCGAGGCTGGTCCCGAACACTACCACATACTATTATAGTTTTAAAAGGCAAGACACATTAATATTAATGGTGTCTGTTAATTCATTATTGATACAAATTATAAAAATATCAAAATCAAATTTAACGCTGTCTCAAAATGATAATAGCTACTCTCAATCTTGCTATTTTGATATTTTAAGTAAGCATATGATTTATATGAATTTTAGTTGACATTTGACTAAATTTACTGTACTTCTCTTGAAAGTATGCTATCTTTTCATTCATAATGTTTTAAAGCATTATCCAGGTCAATAATACTTAGGCCTAACCAGATGGATAAAATAGCTCAAGTCACTACAATCATAGGGTTTCTGAAGCAGTACTCTCCCTTTAGTTTATGCCATGCATAAACACTAGAAGTCTCGGATGCCAACAATATTATGTATTTTTTCCATTCATAATTTTAGTGGCATGTTCACACATACCTTCAACTGTATCCTTACTAATTCAAAGAAATAAATCCATGCATATGTTGTATACATGTACTTCACAGTTCATTCCTTACATCAGTGTGCAAATGCTATGCTTAAGGAAAGAAATTTCTGAGGGTGACAAATAAAATAGATGTTATTTTAATTGCTTTCATTCTGTTACTCTCAGAGAGTGTTTTTTTCCATTTTAAAGAATTTGATGTTCTTATTGTATTTGGTTACCAACTGAACTGAGTCAGTACACGAACATTGTTGAAGCGTTAATGTCCAATAATGCTAAATTAAAGCTGGAGTTCTAAGTTCTCAGATTCTATGAGCTGATTGACTGTCAGCTGCTGGTACTGATTGCTGCCCTAGCACCTCACTGATTCCTTGATTTAAGTATGTTTCTGGGAGGATGAGAGAAAATGTCCATGTTTTGAAATTCTAATTCCTTATGTGAGAATATCTTAGAAATAATTAGGTCACTGAATAAGTCCCCATTAATAGAGAAGTGCCCATGAGCAGCTGGGCCTGTTGTCCTTTGTGTGCTCTTAACACAAGATGGAATGTTGATTGGGGACCAAAGTAGAGCCCTGTTTGCTTTCCCATGAGGACAGCCCTCTCCTTGGGAAAGAAATGGCTCAGAGAACACACAATGGTACTCCTGATCCAGAGCACACAGGGTAAAGAGTGACACTAAGATTTCATAAACTCTTACTGAAGCTACAATGAAATGAGGGGCAAGGAGCTAAGGCAGCAGATGCAGACCATATGGCAACTGCTTCATGAAGATGTGTGTATGCCTCAAATCTTTAAGAAAGGTACTTCTCTTCAGTAAATGTGGACCAGAGAGGTCATGGCTCTTCATCAGTGAAATATGTCTGTAGCAGGCATCCTTTGACAAATGCAATGACAAGTTTGATAAAGACATCAAAATCATTGAATTAAAGAACTAAAGCCTTAAATGATTCTTTATCAATACTAAATTAGGAGTTAAAAATAGGAGTAAAAGCATGAATGATCTGAGAAGCAGGAAGCAGCCACCAGTTGCCTCCTACCTCTTCCATTCCTTCATTCAAAAAGGACAAGATCCTCTCTCAGCCCCACTTACCACTTCCTTCTCCTCTCAATCTATAGTCCTCCAAACCTCTATGGTCAGCTAGTGGCTAACTCTGCCCTCTGACTCCAAGCAAGCTTTACTTGTCAGAATACAATCAAAATATCACATAATACTGCCCCTTTTTTGTCTAAATAAAAAGTGAAGGTTTTAGCTAACATAGTAAAAACTGTATATAATAAGTACAACAACTATGTACAAATATATACAGGCAACAATTGTATTAACAATGCCTAGTCCATTTGCATTTGGCAAATTCAGAAAAAAAATATTCCATTATTTATCCTATCTTGGTGAGTCCAAAGTGTTGTACCTAATTCACTTTCTATTCTAATTTGCATTATCAACCCAAAACTATCTTTTGATGTCTCCTGAACGTATGTGCTTTACACATATTTTATAAGTTTCTTTCCTGAATTTGATAACAAGAAAACTCTAACTACAACTATCTAGTCTTCAACTCCATCAGAAACTTGAGGATATAAGATTATCTGAGTAAACAGGAAGTACAGAGTAAACAACTTCCAAAACTAAGAAATGAGAGAAACAACTGCCTGAACATTCACCTAGTGTTCCTCTGTAATACTGAGGCATCCATCTTCAGCCTAAAGGCCTAGAATATCTGATAGGCTTTTCAGTGAAGTAGGATTTTGATCTTGGCAAAGTTTGGCAGTCACTTTCTTTTGTGTCCTGTTTGTCCAATTTGGACAGCATACTGTCAGCAGTCAAGGCAAGGACAATTTCTTGCCCAGTGTCTAACTTTTGTCATAAAGAAAGTAAACTCCACACGGAGTTTCTTTGATACCCATCATCTTCTCTGAAATAGACTGGTACTGCTGGGAGCAGACATGTCTCATTGTCATAAAAAGAAGAAAACTTACGTTATTGAATCATCTTAAATGCTATATTCTGTAGATTTCTGAAGTGTTTGAAGACCACCTATCTATCTAAAATATATCTTTTTGACATTGAAAACTTATCTAACATGACTACAAGTTTGATTATAATAGGTGACTAACTACTAACCTGCATTTCTTTATTATCCTAAATAGTTTGTAATAACAACTTTCAAGGACTAGAAATTTATACTACATTGTCAAATGAGATATAGAGCTACAATACCTTGAACAAGAGTAAAAACATATAGAGTATATATATATATATATATATATATTCTAACAAATATAACCTTAAAATTGTATCAATATACAAAAATATCTTAAACAAGAGTAGAAGCATACATAAGTATAAAAAAACTCCTCAAATTTGTATCAATATACAAAAATCAATACCAATGTAAAATATTTAAGACTAGTAGCTGCTTTTTGGTTTATTGATTCAATAATCTACCCTTTTATCCTATCATTTCTTTTTTTTTGTTTTTGTTTTTTCGAGACAGGGTTTCTCTGTGTAGCTTTGGTGCCTTTCCTGGATCTCGCTCTGTAGACCAGGCTGGCCTCGAACTCACAAAGATCTGCCTGCCTCTGCCTCTGCCTCTGCCTCCCAAGTGCTGGGATTAAAGGCATGCACCACCATCACCCGGCTTATACTATCATTTCTATATCCTCCCTTAACAACCATGCTTGAGTTTAGAGAAGGAAAGAGCCAAACTCCAACTCCAAAGTCAGCTGTTATTTTTCATTGAACTGGGATTATTTAAAAAAATGCATTATATGTCTGTAGAGAAAAGCAGAAAAAAACATTTGGGAATATTTATGAAATGTTGTCCTGTTGTAAATGTGATATACCAATAGGCCAATTTGCTCTTTTCTTGGGACATTTTCTCTGGATGATTCATCCTTTCCTTCAAATTATACTGCCACTATTAAATGATTAAATATTGAAATCAACTTAAAGAAACTTTCAGAGATGTCTCTCAAATGGAAGAAAGAGTGAGGGAGAGTCTTTCCTTTTGATATTTACCTCAACCTCCCAATTAGAAGGCTCTAGTTGAGTATAATGGGAAGCCGTTGACAGAGAACCACAGCCAGTCTGTATCAGTGAGTTAACAGTACATCTTGAGAGGTGTAGTCAACAGAGTGAGTCAAATTGTTCAGTTGATGGCATATCCTGGGACATACAGCTAGCAAATCAGTCACTCTGTGTTACATTTTTGGAAACCATAGCAAACATATGTCAGTAATATTCCGAAGATCAGGCGTGAACATGAAATGGTCTTAAGAGGAAATGGTCAACACTGAAAACAAGTGACAAATATTTTCTTAGCCTATTGCTTATTGAAAATCAGTTTGTTCCTATTTCAAGCAAAATATTAGCTATAAAATAGGAATATAGATACATCTGTCCTCAGAGATGGTGTTATGTATTTTGCAATTTTTTAAATGTTATAATAATTTAAATAAAATGACCCATTGCCTTAGGACTTTACACAGTTTAAAAAGTGCCACCTTAATGGGTGAAAGTAGAATCTGTGACTTATCTTCCAATGAAGTATACTATGTCCTATTCATCATACTTCTTTCAAAGTTCTAAGATAATTCTTGTTTACATTATAATAAAACAGATCCTATAGCAACATTACAAGAGAACCACAAACCTGATCCCAAATCTATGCTACATATAATACATACCAATGACATGTAATGTTAGCTACACATTCTGAAGTGCTTGTCATTGATAATTCTGCTGAACCATTCTCCTTCCTATGCATTCAACTCCTCCAATGGTGTTTTGCTGTACAGAAGACTCAGCACATTTTCTTCAGTTTAAATCTTGATTTTTTTTTTTTTTGGAGACAGGGTTTCTCTGTGTAGCTTCGTGCCTTTCCTGGAACTCACTTGGTAGTCCAGGCTGGCCTCAAACTCACAGAGATCCTCCTGGCTCTGCCTCCTGAGTGCTGGGATTAAAGGCGTGTGCATAAAATTTCATTGAAGAGATAACCTGACAGACTTGTTGATACCTGTGAGATGGTTTATGTGTTCAGGTTAATTTCAAGAGCAGAAGAACACATTCACTTTGTAGTAAGGAATCCACAAATGTTTAATACTCAGTCATAAAACAACATAAATAAATCCTGAGGTTTGGTGCATGAAGGCTAGGGGAAACAGCCTTTTGTAGTTCATGGGGTTTTGATAAGACATTCAGGTTCTAGAACATTAAACAACACAAAACAAACAAACAAAAGCCTCAGTGGGTTTTTTGCTGATACTTCTTAAATCATCAGGTTCAAATTAGAATGAGCCATGAAACTTGGCCATCCAAATGGTGTTGTACTTTCTCCCTTTTCTTTGCTGGAGACTTACAGGACTGAACTTTAGGAAGTACAGAAGTTCAGCTGCTCCACAGCTTGTGTTACTCTGACCCTTTGCCACACTGTTTAAGGTAGAGAGAAGTTTTCCCAAAATCCTTTAGCTGTAGTCACGACATTTTTTATTCTTACAAAATGTATGCTAAAATTACACCTCCAGTATAATACTGTTTGATCATGAGGGCCCTATGTCCATGAGTGGATTAATGCCGGAGAAAATGTGGACAAAACTTCCTGAAAAGCTTTGTCTAACTATGAACAAAAACTGCTGGAAAGAGTCTATATCTTCAGAGACTGATGGACCCATTGGAATTTCAGTACTGTGAGAGACTGGAATTTCATGGGTTTCAGAGGCTAATTACTTTGTCCTTGGCTAGCATTAGCCTTCCTGAACAGTCATTCCTTGCCCCACTCTGTATCTGCACTTACACCTTGTGATAATAAATAAAAACCTATTAGAAGCAATTTACTCAGAACTATCATCTATGATAAAAAATAAAAAGATCTTGGATGCTATTAACTTAGCAGAACACCAGCTTCCACCAATCAAAGAGCTAAGAATGCCATCAGATAGCATCTTGGGTCTATAGAAAAACTTCCTCCATCTTAATATATCTGATATCTGATAAACCCACCAATGTTTTTGAAACTTGCCTTGACTTATGACTTCCTTTGTGCTATAAAACTGTAAAATCTCTGTGAAGCTGATTCCACATTGGAACATGAAATTTGGGGTAAACTAAATCCATATTCCCAGATCATTAGTAATTACAATGGCTCCAGAATAAACAATCTCTTATTCTTTTTAAGATGAGACCTGTGGAATTTTTGGTTTTGTTGTTGTTGTTTTGAGACAAGAGTTTCTCTGTGTAGCTTTGGCACCTGTCCTGGAACTCACTCTATAGACAGGCTGGCCTCAAACTCAGAGATCCTCTTACCTCTGCCTCCCGAGTGCTGCGATTAAAGGCATGTGCCACCACATCCAGTAGAGACCTGTGGTTTTTATATTGATAATAGAATTATGGTTTTGTTCTTATCTATTGTTCAGCTATGGGAGGAATAGAGCTGTTCCTTTGCCATCATGGAAGAAAAACATTGTTACCAAATGTTGAACCTACCATTGTCTTGACTTTGAGCTTCCCAATTTCCTAGAATTTGAAAATAATTATCTAGCCGGGCAGTGGTGGTGCACTCCTTTAATCCCAGCTCCGCAGGCAGAGCCACATGGATCTCTGTGAGTTCGAGGCCAACCTGTTCTACAGAGCGAGATCCAGGACAGGCACCAAAACTACACAGAGAAATCCTGTCTTGAAAAAAAAATAAAAACAAAACACAACAAAATGAAAATAAGTACCTGCCTTTTATAAATGCAGGCCTCCACACAGGTATTCTGCCATTGTATCATCAGATGATCTACAAAGCCATTTGACAGCATGTGTCCACATTAGAATTGATCACAAGAAAAAACTAAGTGATATGAGTAACAAGAGCCATTACATTCAGAAGGACATCTTGTATTGAGGTGACAAATTACAGTGGAAAAAAAAAAACCAAAACAAAACAACGACAATAAAAAAGTTGGTTCCAGTTTGTCTTCATTGTGTACTGAAAGAAAGAAAGATAAAGGAATTATAGTAGAGTAACTTTTGTCTTCACCATTCGATATTCCATATCTAGTTTCCCATTTTCTCTGCTGCACTAATGCTCTAAAGCAACTACTTAGACAAATCCGTGAGTTATCATCCAGAATCCTTTGCTGCCATATAGGATAACTGGAGGGCTGGTGTATGAACCTCCTTTCATCCTTTATTCTCTTGTGGATCTTTCCTTCTCCAGCTTTTAAACAGAATGCAAAGTCCTATTCCCATGCTAGTTCTTATTTCAAAATGCTCAGAGTAATTTGGCTGCCCTGACTACATTTAACTAATGTCACTGATCCGTCTTCAAGAAAATATCAATTTTCTTTAGGTCTCATCCCAATAAGCCCTCTTCATCATTTAAGATAACCATAGCACTTTGTGGACAATATAAAGTCAGTCTTAGGAAAATTTCTTGATTAACTAAGGTCAAATCTATATTGACAAAACTCTAGGGACTAGATGGTCACAACTCATTTTATGAATAATAAATAAAGTATCAAGGAACTTAAGTTGAAATCTTGCTGGATTTCCATAAATGAATTCCTGGAGATTGTCCTAGGTTGATGAATGGGGAATGGTTTGCCCTCTTTGCTTCATTGGTTGATTAAATCACAAACTCAGTCTTTATTCACATGGAAGTTAGAGATAGATAATTCATTAGCTCATTCATTAATTATATCCACTGAAGGGGGCAAAAAAATCTCCCTTAATAATTATAGTGATAAATACTTTGATTAGTGTCAATACCCATGGAAAGTTCTTTAATAACTCTTGCTGCCAAGAGGATCCTGAAACTACATGACAACTTAATACAATGTGATATCTCAGAAGGATATTGGAGGAGAATATAATACCAGATAAAACCTTGGGAAACCTTATAAATTATGGACTTCTGTTCATAGTAATGTGTCAGTATTAACTCCCCAGCTTGGAAAAACATAAAATAGCAGTGTAAGGAAAAATTAATGTGAAATATGAACACTCAGCACTCACCTGTCATATTTCTATAAATCTAAAATTATTACAAAATTAAATACATATTTATAAAACAAATATTCCACTTTTTTATTAAGCTTTTGAGATAAATATGGAAGGTGACACCCATAAAAAAGACTTCATACTTATACTTATAACCATGAGATTTTATCAGGCAGAAGGAACTTTTTAAATCTTAAATTTGTAATAATTATTTAATTCTTAATAGACCAATCAAAATTACAAGAAGCAATAGACACTGTCATATAGAGTACAAGCATGTGGTGAGACAATGCTGAGATGGAGCCTGCTCTGAGGGGAGTGAGTTACATATATGGATCAGAATTTGTGGACAACTCTTCAGAGTCCACCAACAAGAGCACAAAGAAGTAAATAAAAGGCTCAGGCTAACAATAAATTATCTTTATTCATCCATTAAAGATACTTGGGTCTATTCTCTTATTTTTACTTTATTCTCAATTTAACCTCAATTGTGCTTCTTCTCTTATTTTTGTAGTGTTGAATATCAAATCCAAGGCTTTATGATTATTAGGTAAGAGTTCCTCCATCCAAAGCCCAGAAAGTTAATTTTGATGGTGTCATGTCACCATACTGGAATTGGTTCATCTACCCAAGGATTCTTTAATGAAATTCTATGAATTATTTCTGAAAATATCATGAAATAACATCAAAAGCATTATCCTGGATTATTTAAAGTGTCTATCAAGCACATTATTTAAGTTATTTTCAATGTCAATATTATCTTTAAATATTTCATTATCTATTGAGTTCTTACTATGGAAAATATGAGTCCCTGTGTAACAGTGTGAGAACTGACTAGTGTAAGTGAGGTTCATCTTGAGTCTACCCATAGGGAGCTATTGATGCCATAAACACATGGTATACATGTAGAAGTTGCACAGAATCATCCATGTAAACTACACTTGCCATGCTGGGTACTGCTGCATGACACCTATGTCTGCAAAGTCTTCTGATCATTCCTTTAGCTTCTGAAGCCAATGGAAATCATAAAAAAGCACTCAAGAGTCTTGGAAATGACATTTGGCTACGTTTTGGTTGTCTTATATCACAAAGAAACTAACACTTTATAACCTTAAGATTAATATTAGTTCTGAGGATACATTCAACTAGACTTGCCTGCCATGATTCTTTTGAAAGAACAACTGAAATATCCAAAACTCACTCTACGTCATGTCATATCAAAGAACATTGCCTCTGGCCAGGAGCTCTATTTATAATAAAAAGAAGATCCTGTCATTGAGAAATAGCTATTGTGCCGGGCGGTGGTGGCGCACGCCTTTAATCCCAGCACTCGGGAGGCAGAGGCAGGCGGATCTCTGTGAGTTCGAGGCCAGCCTGGGCTACCAAGTGAGTTCCAGGAAAGGCGCAAAGCTACACAGAGAAACCCTGTCTCGAAAAACCAAAAAAAAAAAAAAGAGAGAGAGAGAGAAATAGCTATTGTATCAGCTATCACATGCTCTGTAAGCCTAAAATGCTATCTAATAGCATGAGACATACATTCTTAACATATGAGCAAAATATGATGTTTATTCTGTAGTCAGAGAAATCAACTGGTGAAAGTGTAAGAGATGTCACTGTTGTATTTTTCTACAAATCTCTTTCTAAGCTCCCATTCCTGCATTAGGAGAGTATAAAAACATCTACATTGAAGTAGAATGTAAAGCTGACTGACCATAACTGTTCCACTAAATTATGAACCAATAGAAGAGTAACAGCCAGCACTGACTGAGGTAATTAAAGTGGATAATCAAGAGAACACAAGGGGATGTGGATATGGTTCAGCAGGTAAGAGAGCTTACTAAACAAATGTGATGTCTTGCATTCAAATCCTAAGCATCCTAATAAAAATCTGTGCATGGCTATACCAGCATCTCTAATCATAGCACTGTGGAAGGCACAGAGAGGAGGGACCCTGGGCTTGCAAAATGAAAGCCGTGCTCCATGGTCCGTAAGAGACCCTGTCTCAAAGAAATAAGGTAGCATTTGACAGAACAGAACACCCTGTGTCCTCTTTTGGCATCTGTACCCCACATATATATATATATATGTGTGTGTGTGTGTGTGTGTGTGTGTGTGCACATATACCACATACACATATACATAGCACATACACACATATGTGCACATACACAAAAAAGGAGGAAATAAGATTATCATTAAAAGGGACAGAGAAGCTAATGAATGTAACCTATTCTAAGGTACTGCTTAGTGCCCTGTATGTGAAGTTATGTTAACAATAATAAAGATCCAGGCAATGTTGTGGTGGGAACAGTCGTGTCTGGAATACTTCAGAGGGAACTGAATTACAATCATTAGACCAGGCTCAGAAACATACTTTGCATGAGAAAACTGACTATAGTAATGACATTTTCACTAGTTTTTGTGTTTCACAGATATTCACATACAAGTAACACAACTTTTTCAATAGCGTGAATTTTATTATATGTAAATTGTTGAGATTGTATTTTTTAAAGAAATTTGTCATTTTATATTCTTTAATCCGTTAATAAAATCAGATTATTTAAAGGGACTTATACAGAATGTGGAAGTCTACTTCAGTAAAGTTCATTCACAGTTCCAACTCCAGGCCCAAAACAACAAAAGAGGCATTTTACAAGTAAATCTTTGTGACAAGATGATTTTAGTGATAAATTCTATAAGACATTCAAAGATCTTCAGACTGCCCAGGATCTTCAGACCACCAGACCATCATACCTCATGCTCCAACCCATACTCATCCTCAGACACAGCCCTATAAACACAGCCTGTGCTCTGGTCCAGGCTGATAAGTATAGCTTTCACCCCTCATGAAAGAAGTTTCTTTTTTTTTTCTTTTCTTTTTTTTTTTTTTTTTTTTGGTTTTTTGAGACAGGGTTTCTCTGTGTAGCTTTGCGCCTTTCCTGGAACTCACTTGGTAGCCCAGGCTGGCCTCGAACTCACAGAGATCCGCCTGCCTCTGCCTCCCGAGTGCTGGGATTAAAGGCGTGGGCCACGACCGCCCGGCTCAAAGAAGTTTCTTTTTGCAGCTAAAGAAGAATATTATAGAAAGCCACAATTAATCAAAACACAGAAAACAAATTACCCTAGAGGTACCCATCCCCAATTAGTATAACTCTGTGAAAAAGGACAGAAAGATTCTAATAGCAGGAAGTCTGCTTTGAGATTGTGCCTTCTAACTATGACACAGATGGTCCCACAAAATTGCAACAGCATGGAGAACCAAACAAGACCTGACAATTCCAACTACATTTGACATCCCAGGGTAGAGGGAGACAATCACACAGGGCCCACCCATAGATGAATTAACAATTACTAAGAGAGGGAGAATACATGTTCTCCAAAGGCACATAGATTTGAATGCGTGATCATCAGGGAGAGGCACTATTTGAAAGGATTAGCAGGTGTGGCTCTGTTAGAGGAAGTATGTCACTGGAGGTGGGCTTTGAGGTTTATAGAGGTCAAGCCAGGCCCAGTGTCTCTCTTCTCCTGCTGGCTTCAGATCAGGAGGTAGAACTCTCAGTTACTTCTCCAGTATCATTTGCCTTTTGCCACCATGCTTCTTGCTATGATATTAACGGAATAAGCCTCTGAAACTGTAAGCAGGCCCCAATCACGTTTTCTTTCTTTTTTCTTTTTTTAACTTTTTTTTTTAAGATTTTTTTTTATCCATTTTACATACCAACCACAGATGTCCCTTTCATCCTTCCTCCCACTCCCTCCAGAATTATGTGGTCATGGTGACTCTTCACAGCAATAGAATACTGACTAAGAGAGTATATGTATATGTTTGCATATGTGTATGTGACACTGTATATGTAAATGTATGTTACAATGGTTTAAGAAATAGAGACCTTAAATTTGGGAAGTAGGAGTGCATTAGACATTGAAGGAGTAGGAGAAAGGATAGGAAGGGAGAAATTATACAATTATATATTAATTAAATAAAATATTGAAGAAGTTATTTAAATCAATATAATTTTACAGATTTTTTTCTGAGAACATTAGATGAGAGGGAATGCTTTCTCTCTTAGTCCATAAGGTAAATTTGCCCTTATTTTACTATTAAAGTTTCTTTTATTTACTTGTTTGTTTTATGTGTATGTTTCTGTGTGTTGCATGCCATGGAATGCATGTAGAGTTCAAAGAACCACCTCTCAGAGTTGTTTGTCTCTCTCCTTCTACCATGTGGGTCCCAGAGTTCCAGTGTTGTCATCAGACTTATGTTTAATTCACAGCCTTCATCCAGTAATTGATAGAAACAGATGCACTGTCATGGCCAAGGACCAGGTTGAGCTCCAGAAGTCCAGTCGAAGAAAGGGAAGAGAGATTCTATGAGCAAGGGCCATCAAGATCATGATGGGGAATCTTACAGATACAACTGAACCAAGCTAGTGGGAACTCATGAACTTTGGACAAATAGCTGTGGAGCTTGCACAGGATCGGACTGGGGCCTCTGCATGGGTGAGACAGTGGTGTAGCTTGGTGGGACATCTCACACGACCTTGATGCAGGGGGGTGGGGCTTGGGCCTGCCTCAGCTGAATGTGCTGGGCATTGCTGACTCCCCATGGGAGGCCTTACCTTTGGGGGAGGGGATGGGGGGTAGGCTTGGGGGGAAGGCTGGGTGAGGGAACAGGAGGAGGGATGAGGGAGATATCTGTGGTTGGTATGTGGAATGAATAAAAAAATTCTTTCTCTTTCTTTTTTTCTTTTTCTTTTTTTTTTTTTTTTTTTTTTTTTTTTTGGTTTTTCAAGACAGGGTTTTTCGGTGCAGCTTTGTGCCTTTCCTGGAACTCACTCTGTTGCCCAGGCTGGCCTTGATTTATGTATTTATTATATATACAGTGTTCTTCCTACACGTATTCCTGCATGCCAGAAGAGAGCATCAAATCTCATTACAGATGGTTGTGAGCTACCATGTCGTTGCTGGGAATTGAATTCAGGACTGCTGGAAGAGCAGCTAGTACTCTTAACCTCTGAGCCATCTCAAAAAATTTTCTTAATAAAAAGTATATGAGGAAAAAATAACACTAGCATGAATGAAGTATTATTACTATGAATTCTGAATGTTAAAAGCAACTATATGTTAAAACTAATTCATCATGACCAAGGCAGAGTAATGCATGTATATATGTATGTGTATATATATATGATGTGTATCTATTCTGACCAAATCATTTTGGTATTCAAAAAAGAATCATGGCAAGTCATTAATTCACCAAAAAAAAGAAATAAAGCTAGATACGATCACATACATACACACAGACACAAACACAGACACAGACACAGACACACACACACACACACACACGTGTGTGTGTGTGTGTGTGTGTGTGTGTGTGTGTATTTCACATACATAAATACATACGTATATATGCAGGAAAAATCATCTGACAAAATACAATGTAGATCCCCATAAAAATGAATGAATGTCTACCAATCTGTAAAGAGTATTTAAAAATAAGTTACAACTATCATTATACATAAGACAGAATGACTTTATATCTTTCCTAAATTCAGATGCAAGGCAAAGATGTTGGTTTCTATAACTTTATAGTGTTGT
>CABHPR010129811.1:0-50098 GCA_902168415.1 Peromyscus melanophrys | reverse complement strand
CAAGGCAGGAACTGGAGCAGAGACCATGGAGGAGTACTGCTTCCTACTGACTTGGTTCCCAAGAGTTGCTCAGCTTGCTTTCTTATACCTCCCATGACCACTTGCCCAGGGGTGGCATCGATTAGTGGGCAAGATCCTCCAACATCAATCACTAATCAGGAAATGTTCATTAGGCTTACCTACCAGAGAATATGATGGAGGAAATCTTCGATTGAGATTCCCTCTTCTTATGTATATTCTGTTTTGTGTCAAGCTGATAAAACCTCACCACCATACATACTGATTAATATTGTCATCAATTCACCCAATGCACAACATGTATTACAGATCTCATGTGTTCTAGACTCTGCTCTAAAGATGAAGACACAAAAAACATGCCATGCTTATCTCCAATCATCTCACAGTACAGTAAGAAGTGTTCTAAAAAGCAGTACAATAAAGTACTTATAGGGGCTTTGATAGAAATATGTTTAAGTGAGCTAAGAAATGTAGTCAGGGAGTATGTAAAACATAAGAAGCCATGGGTTTGAGCCACAGCAACACACATACAGAGAGATGGGGAGGGATAGAGGGAGACCATGAGAGAGACAGAGAGACATAGAGACAGAGACATACAGAGAGAATATGGGTAATGGCTACTGGTTGCTGATGTGAAGTAAAAGCTCAATAGAGCAAGACTTAGAGATTTAAATCATAAGTCCCATTTACATAATAATACAAGTCTAGGGGATTTCAGGCAAATTTGACACAGACAATAAATACATTCATTGGAGATTAGTAGGAAGTTCCTTAAGACCTAAAATGTGGAGGTTTGGGCAAAGGGTAGATCTCAAGAGCACTGAGAGAATGGGAGATTCCTAAGAATCTTGCCAAGGACTTTTGGGAGACCATGCTTCATCATGTAGCCAATTTATTAAGGAGTGTGAGCCTGAAGTTCTGGAAGCAAATCTGGCCACTCTTGACCAAATTCTGGAGCAAGGTTGCAGAATAGAAGTACAATAGTGGAAAGTCTCAAGGTTTTCAATTTCTCAGCTACAAGATGAGAGAGGAAATTCATGAGTCATTCTACATTTTTTTACTTGCATGTATTGGCGGACAGATGTGTTTGTTGAGTAAGAAAACATGAATCAAATGAGATTGGATATTAGATTGAAAATTGAAAGAAAAGAAAGAGAGGTCTATGAGTTCAAAGTGGGCATCTTGATTACAAACGTCCTAGGGCTATTAGATTTGTAGTTTGACTTGCAGATGATTAGGTCACAGGCTCATTTCTACACTGTTATGTTAGAATAACACAATAAGGCAGGGCAAAGAACAATTGAAGGCTAGGGCCCTTGCTGCCTGTGCATGTCATATATTTCCCTTTAATTGGTGGATTATGAAATCCCCTGATGGAGGAGCCACTCAGCTAGAGCACAGCAGTGTGAGGATATCTAGGCCCTTTGAGGCAATGACTGCTTACTAACTAGTATGAAAAATATTTTAATATTTCCACAACCATATAGCCGTATCTGTAGAAAACATAATCATTTTCAGTCTTTGCTCTCGGGATCTCTTTTGAGGCACATTATGACTTTATTTGCTCTTAATTAGTTAGCAAAACTGCTAAGAGGAAAAGAAACTTAATAAAAGGAACATAAGGCTTTTCCAAACTCTGGTCAGACTTTATAGAAGGACTATCTCATCCTTCAGGGGACAGATCTTATTGGAGCCTGAAGAACTGGGTAGCAAACAAAGTAATCCCACACTGGGTATCACAGAAGAGCCAGCTCTGAACTCTGGTGGCTGGTTGTATAGGCTATGGCCGCTCAGGCCAGGCTCATCACAAGTGGATCACACTCTTCATCATAGGCAATTCTTTGAGGAGAATGACAGGTAGCTGGTGGAAGGTACACTCTTCCTCATTGAACTTCTAAGGCAAAGGTTCTTAACCTTTCTAATGCTGCAACACTTTAATATACTTCCTCATATTATAGTGAGCCCCAATTATGACATTATTTTTGTTGTTTCTTCATAACTGTAATTTTGCTACTGTTATGAATTATAAGGCAAATTTCTGGAATGCAGGATATCTGATATTTGATCCCTGTGAAAGGGCCATTCGACCCTCAAAGGGGTTACAACCCAAAGGTTGAGAACCACTGTTCTAAGGAAAGTACCTGGGGATAATGCTCCTACTGAAGAAAATGCTATTCCCTTGGAAGAATGAACATGGCAAACTAATTAGGAGCTCTCCTTTACCACTTAAATTTCCATGGACATTTCTATAAACTTAATTGCAGAGTTTACTAGAACTCAGACATGTCATACTGGATACCAATAGACCAAATCTACACTTTCTAATCATAACATTAAGATTGGATGTCCTCAGCTTTGACTTCATGTCAACTTTCAGAACTGCACCTTGGTGGTTTGACTGTGTGGAAACAATCTTCCTGCTATTGTGGGTTCTCATTTTCTTATCTGAAATGAGATTTTTTTCCTGGAAATTTTCTTGTATCTTTTAAAAATCTAACGTTCTGCAATGTTACAAGCTGTAAAAGAATATGAGTAAAAATGATGGTTACAGAGGGTTTTTCACTTTCAGCAGATTCTCTGTGTCTTCTGAAGGGTTTCTGGTCTTTGAAAAGCATAAGGACATTTTCACCTAAGTGAAGAGCACTCGTCTCTGACATGTATATTATTTCCTGCCTAGCAAACGACTAAGCCTGTATTAATTATAAGAGCATAGAACACTGTGCTTGCACACATGACATAAAAATTCCAAATATGCATCACAGAGACATTTGCAAGCTGTTTGCACTTTTGAAATCCAGAAAGTCATTCACCATTCCCACCAATGCAAATAGTGATACCAAACAGAGGAGGTGGATTATTTTTGATGTCTCCTCTGTTGATAATCACAGAGAGGGGTGAGATGACAACTTTCTTTTATATTCAGGCAGTCTTTTCAAATCCTGCTTCTTTCAACAGTTTTCCAAGAGATCCTGCACCTGGCCTGCACTGCAGGGTTTTTTTGTTGTTTTGTTTTCTTGTTTGGGGTGGTAGTGGTGGTTGACTTATACTAATCTAGTTATTTGCCTTCACAAAAGAATGTGTCTGTGAATATAGCTACTGTGAAAGTCAATGTATCTATAACTGTGTGTGCTATAAATGTTAGTCTCCACATTTCCTCATATTTATCCCTCCCTTACAACCTGTCTGATTCTATAGTATTGAATCAAGGACTAAGGGAATGAGGTCTGCAAAAAAAATTATGTAACTTCTAGGTGTCTCAGTTTTCCAAATCTGTAAACTAAGGATGATGGTGCTTCCTAACATGCTCGACCAATACAAAATTAAACAGTTCACATAATGCCTGGTACTCAATAATTGCTCAATACATACTAACTACCCTTTATTTTTCAGGGAGGTAACACCAGTTCCTGAGTTTTTCCTTGAATTTGCATCACTCAGTTCAGACAGCTGAATAAGAAAGAAGGAGGAATCAAGAGAACTACTACTGGGTCTTCATATAAAGAGGCTTGCTTTACAATTTGACTTGCCTCCCCAGATAATGACATGCAGGTTGATTGACTGTATCCTTTGTTTGAAGTAGCTGATATAATAATATAAACTGTGGTCATAATTACTGAAGGAATTTCAAAATGTTCTCATCATGTTTACATTTTTAAATAGAAACTGGGTGCTATCAATTGTTATTAATTATAGTATATTAAAATGCTCATTTTGTGATCAATTTAAACTTGGACAACTCACGTTATTATTATCATCATTATCACTATCATTATTATTTTAAGAGTTTAGTCTCTGTTCAACACTCCACTGATTTCCCTGTTTTCAATTGTTTCACAGAGTAGAATTCAATTCCTTCCCTTTCTTCCGCTTTTCTCTTTCTCTCTCACTCATTTCTTTCCTTCCTTTCTTCCCTTTTCACTTCCTCTTTTCTGCTTTTCCTTCCATCTTTTCGTCTTCCCCCTCCTTCTCTTTTCTTCATTCCTCACCCCTCCTAGAGACAAAGTTTTGCTATGTAGCCCAGGGTGGCCTCAAACTTGTGCTCACCATTCTATAGTTTACCAACTATTGGGATTTCAGGCGTGGGTCACCAGGCCTGGTTAGAATTAACTAGTCTTAAGGAGCCAAGTTATTTCAATTGACCTGTGAAAATATCTTGGTGGTAAATGATTCCCTACTCTGTGGAATAGAACTGTTCACTTAAGACCACCAAATGCCGAAAGAAACACACTATCATATAATTGTACATTGATAACATTGAATGAAATATTTTTTTCTTTCCTACACAAATATTATATTTGCTTTATGTAATTGAAACCTATTCATTAAAAAATGTTATCCTTTTAAAAATTAATATCACCTTCCTTAATACGTGTATGGCTTAGGTTGTATAACTTACTATGTAGTTATTTAATTAAATATTATCAAAATAAATAGGTTTCTAAGACTGCTTTGCAACCTGGTTATATTCATTACAATATTCTTCAAAGCAAGGAGGATATCTCACAATAGGAAGCATAAGTAGAAGAAAAGTGTCATATGTGACCCTGATGATGGAGAAAAATGAGAAAAATGAATACTTATATATACATACACTTGAAGGCCAGGTTCATTAAGCATAAAAAAAGCACACAGAAATTCTAATGTAATTCTGCCTCAAGAACAATACAAAAAAATTATTTTACCTTACAGATAAAATAATTGTTACAAGAATAAACTGTGGAACAAGGTATTTACTTCTAACATAACAGTCTTTTATTATTTCAAGTGAAGAAGAAAATAAGCAGAGTATGTATTCCTCCTCTCCTAATCTGACCACAGAATGTTTTGCTTTTGTGAGTATTCATACATTTACGATGTGCAGAAGAAACAGATTTCTTGAACCAAGTAAGGGCCAAGTTTCAGTATTTTACATTAAATTCCCTTCTTTCATATGCTAATTATCAAATGTAGGTAAACTTTTAAAAGTTTTTTTTTTCTTTTTAATTTTATTTCTCTGTCTCTCTGTCTCCCTCTGTATGTGTGTGTGTATGCACACCAAGTGTGCAGGTGTCTCTAGAGGCCCTCAGAGAGTGTCAGGTTCCTAGAATCTAGAGTTGGAAGTGGTTGCAAGCTGCCAAATTTGGGTGCTGGTATCCAGACTCAGCTCTTCTGACAGGACAGGAAACTCTGGTTAACTGCAGAGCCATTTCTTCCCACAACAAATGTTTAAGATGCTTAACGAATGGGAAATTATGGCAAAAATAAGTAAGGCCTCGGGGAAAATGGAGTCCAAAACAGAATCTTAGGCAGTTAGAACTCACTCCATCCCAAATTAATATTAATCTGCTCTTAACGGTAGTCCTACTATCCACACCTGTAATAAAGGGCATCCGATACTTGAACTAGTTGGTTGAGTGTATCAAGCTAATGCAGGAAATTGGCTGCAGACTTCTCTTTTCTACTTAAAGTTGTGGATCAAATTGACACAGCAGGAGTGACAAGAGCCCTCCCTCAATGGCCTCACCTGTCATGGGTGGCAGAGTATTTCCATCTGGGAGCAGATGGCTCCTGAAGTGACCCCCCATTGAGACTAATGTGCAGATCCTGAAGAGCTTCTGGACGACAGTCTAAACCACCTCAGAAATTAACCCCCAAAGTCCTTCAGATTCCCTGTTCTAGGAAAAGATTAACTGTAGGACGTAGAGAGAAAGGTCATTAGCTCTAGAGGGTATAAACTCATGGAACTGAAAGAGTTGAATGTGAATTAAGACGATGTTAAAGAACAGAGAAGGAGAGTAACGGGGTGTGTGTGTGTGTGTGTGTGTGTGACATTTGCATGTATTTGTACATGAATTTCTGACTGCTCCATGAAGTCAAATAGAATTTCCAGAGAAATATTTTTATATTCATCAATTATTTTTCAAACTCTGACTGGCTTGACTGAACTACAAGTATAAAACACTCACGCACAGAACCTCATGATTTCAGTGAAGAATACTTTGCTTACTTAACGATTCTGTGTATATCTAGTCTTGTCCCAGTGAGATACTAGAAATACTTTTCCAACAACCTCCATGTATCAATCTCACCTCTCCTGATGAGAAGAGGAGATACCCCTAACAGTCAGCTGGATCAGCTCACACCTACTCTCCTATTTCCCTACAGAAATGTTTACTCAGATAATCTCTAAAAAAGATAAGAAAAGGATTGAAGGCTGGCTTTGCAGTTTTTATTTCAAAGGCATGCAACAATCTTCAAAAATCCATTCTTTTGTATGCCAAGTCTATGATAAATATTAAAAAGAAATGAATCTGCTTTTATTGCATTATTTGTTTGTTTTTCCATATTTTATCAGAAGGTGATATTTTTAATAGTAGGAGATAGTTCCACTGAAATTTGCTTTAAGACAGGAAAACGTATTTTAAGAATATTTATAGTCTTTCTACATTTTCATGGAGCGTATCTGTAATAAAAAGAATGGAAGAGAAGGAAGGAATCTCTTCTATATATCGGATGAAGAGAGTAGCTGTGGGTCAGCAACTTTAGGTTGCAGATGATTTAGTGACTGCTTTTGTAGAGTTTGCAGGCTAGAATTAATTTCACATTTTAAAGGAATAAAGAAGAATAAAAAGAAGGGGGAAGAAGATAATGAGGGAGGAGAGGAGCAGAAAAAGGAGGACAAAGAAGAAGAAAGAGGAAGAGAAAAAAAGGAGGAGGCAGAATATATGTATGTTACAAATACCATATAACATAGTTGCTATTTAGTCACACCAAAAAGAATATCTTCTGTAAGCATTTCTGTTCCTTTCTTGTTTTCATCCTACATGTTATATGACAGCACATCTTACATACCTCCTTCGATTTCATGTGACTGCATACATTTTAATCACTATTCATACACACTTTTCCTAAGAGCTCTATGTCCCTACAGATTCTGATAATCTGATCTTTATATTGTCTTAAAGTTGAGTTTTGGATTGGAAAACTAGGCAAATAAAATGAGTTAATTGATTAAATATAGGTGTGGGTATTGACAGGAAGGGACAAACCTCATGCTGCTTATCACTGGCAACACTGAAGATGGGTCAGCCTACTATTTACACTCATTTCAGAGAACAAAACTCTCAATGGCTGTTATAATTTAGATAACTTTTAAAATACTTTAAAATGAACAAAAAAAGGTTGTGCTTAATTATTAGCAATGCATACCTTTGCCTTTTCTATGGAATTCGTCTCTATATAACAAAATAACAGCGGCTCAGAAAGTATGGGCTAAAGTCTTTGATAAAATCTATACTTGACAAATGGAGCAAATATGGCCAAGTATCTTTATGTTAGTGATTCATAAAGAGCAGATTCTTTAGTAGATTGCCTTTTCTAGAAGTCCATCCAAATTGAATTTAAATATCAATGCTACCTTCCGGTAATGATTACTCCAACCTGATTAATTGTTTGTTATTTTAGGAAATGTACCTGCAGGAGAGTTTGCTATGGATTGTTCCCAGTTGCCCCTTTGCAAATCATCTTTAAATATTAAATACGTCTCAGAATAGGAACGGTTTGCTATCAGTGACTTTCATATAAGCAATTATATTTGCTCCTCCCCCATTTTTTGCAAAGCAATACTTGTATGGGTTGGGTAATGCATGGTAGGCCTTGTGTTTTTCCTTGTAGCACTGTGACAGATTCACAGATATGTTTGCAATTTGATTTAATTCCAAGAAATAATAGAGATGGGGGCATTCCATATGCTAGTAATTAATTGGACATACACAATAGATTTTTTGCCTTTCTCC
Source organism: Peromyscus melanophrys (assembly GCA_902168415.1). Classification (NCBI taxonomy): domain Eukaryota; kingdom Metazoa; phylum Chordata; class Mammalia; order Rodentia; family Cricetidae; genus Peromyscus; species Peromyscus melanophrys. The sequence continues at coordinate 42,305 of CABHPR010129811.1, read as the reverse complement.
TCTCCAAAAAAGCATCACTATTTTTACACTAGCAACCGCATTTTCTTTAGACATCTCCTTTGACTATTAACTTTGCAGGCAATCCGCACAAAATTACATAAGCTTGACATCCTCTTAAAGGGCATCATTACATTTTGGCCTCTGATGATAATCATCATGATCTGAAATGGCCACTGGCAAGCCATATCTTTGACATTTATTATGCAATCCTTAGTGGTCTCTTTACCACAGTCATAAGGGATGCTTTGTAATGGTAGTAATATTAATTGCTGCCATTATCTTGCCTCTCATGTTAAATTTTGGGTCAAATGATTGGTATAAGTCTAAATGAGCAGTCGGGGATGAAAAGGACAAAGGAGTAGGAGGAAAATACATGAGGAGCCCGAGCCCTGCTGCATACTGAGAGGTAATTCACACAAATAGGGCTAGACGAAAACAGATGGGCAGAGGGAGAGTGGGAGAGGGTTGACTAATGACACCTGACTGCCAAATGACCCTGTGGGTTTGAATGCTGGCAGGACACCTCAAACTGTGCCAGCAGCCACTTGGAACTGCCTGGTTCTCACTCACATTGCATTTCACAGACTAACCTTGGTCTTTCTGCTGTTACCATCACCAGGGAAATTTACACCATCTCTAAGCATGCTCCAGAAAACACACCTTCTCACCGGGCTCTCTTCTTTGAGAGGCCATGTGTTACTGAACAGTTCTCAGAGTTTATTGTGACGAAGCCTTTGCTTCCAGCAGGGAAAATTCGACACATTTGTTCTTTTAAGTGTTTCTTTTGTAAACCTAAAGTATACGGTACCCTTTGTGGCTTAATAAGAGCAGTGACGGAAAAAAAAGAAATTACTTATTCTGAGAATATAGCCGTATTATTAAATACTTTGCTCATGGTAAAATATGTTTGATCCTGACAGGTGAGGCATTCTTAGAACTATATAAAGTGGACTCCTACCAGCGTCCCATTCTCTTCTCTCACTTTTAAGCTTTAATCACTTTACAAATACAAAATTAGTATCTTCAGATGCATATTTAAATACACTCTGGGCTTGGAAAAAAGGAAATATAAGCTACTGGTTTCATTGCCAAATAACCAATAACAGTAAAAACAAAACAGCAAAACAAACAACCTATCCATGCTTTACTTTCCAATCTCTAAAATGGACTGCTAAAATGTAAGGATGTGTTTGAGACTATTTCCAGATAAAGTGAAAAAATAAACTAGCAAAAACTAGCATATTTCTTCATGAGACCAGGAGACTAAACACTCTTGTTTGGGGCAGCATACATCCATCATGGTAGATCTTGAGGCAGAGAGAGGTTCTTAGATAGGAAAAGAAAACCCTGGTAGTTAAACCCTTGAAGAAGCCTCCCTCTTTGGGCCCAAGGTAGAAGCCATGTGGGAGGTTGTTATGATAATACACGAATTCATAAGCAGCATTTATGGATCTGTGAAGGTCTGCACATGTTTCTGAAGATGTACATCCCTCATTTTTTTTCCTCTTTAAGGAACACCAAGATTATATTGGAATAGTGAGTAGAAAGCACACGCAGCGGTCCAGACTACACTTAATATTTCAGTGGCTTCTTGTCTGGTATTTAGTCAGAGCCAAAAGAAAAGTAACTAATAAAAGCTACATTTCAAATCTCAAAACATTTCAAGTTGCTAGCAAATTCCTAGGAGCCAATCCAGTCAACCTGGTGGTAAAATTAGTATTCATCTCACATTTTAATCATTTCCAGGTCCACATCAAAAAGAAAACCAAGTTTAGTATAATTTTGTCCAAACAGATGGATGGAGGCCCCTGTGCATGGAGACAAACACACTCTAAATTTTGAAAGATGGCATGGCCTTGCATGGCGGCAGGCATTCCATATTCCAGCTCTTGGGGAAGAGGCAGCTTCCCAGGTTCTCAGAGGACATGCATAACTCCAAGAAGATAAACCCTGGGAGAAGCCCCAGAACTCTCTGTGCCCTGGAGTCTAGAGAGGGCTGAGAATATTTCTGGGCCATGGGACATATGGGAAGAAGCAACAAAAGCCACGTGAGACTCCAGAAGGAAAGCAAGAAAAGACAGAACCAATGAAAAGGATTTTACAGTTACTGCAATAAGAGGGAATCAGAAGAGAGATAACGCAAGGAAGAGTCAAGCCACCAAACACGGGAGTGAAGATGCAGAACCAAACAGCCTGGGCTGTAGCTGGAAGTTTTCCTTTGTCCCGCCTGGTCCAGGGGCCACTCAGTCCCAAGTAAACATACAGAGGCTTATATTAATTACAAACTATATGGCCTATGGCTCAGGCTCATTATTAACTAGCTCTTATAACTTAATTCAACCCATTTCTATTAATCTATGTTTCGCCATGTGGCATCATGGCATTACCTGTTCTCTCACATCTTGGTTCTCCGGGTGGTGACTCAAAGCTTGTGCCTGACTCCACCCTTCTTCATCTCCATCTTCAGTTTGAATGTACCACCTAACCTTATTCTGCCTCACTATTGGCAAAATGGCTTTCTTTATTAACCAATGGGAGCAACATATATTCACAGCATACAGAAAGATATCCCACAGCCCTGGGCACCTGTCCTCATACTGTGCCTTGGGTCTGCACCTCCCTATGAGTTCTTGGGGACTCTCTTGGGTTTCTGACAAGTCTGTGCATGTGCTGAGGTGCTCCAGCTTATGATGTGATATCACATTACTTTCCACTATTCTGCTCACTCAACAAGGGAAAGCAGAGAAAACTCTGTTAAGAAAATTCTAAGTTTGGACAAAAAAGTATTAGCCATTTCTTGGTGGCAGCACATAATTTTTATTACATTTTAAACATGAGATACTGTATAATAGTCTCATAAAACATCACAAACATTATTATTTATGTGTGTAAGAGGCTGGTGATAGGACCTAGGGCCTGTCTATGCTAAGTATGTGCTAGAATTCAAGAGCTCTACTACCATGCTGTATTCTCAGTTCTTGGGTTTGTTGGTTTCAGACAGGACCTCTCTGTATAGCTAAACCTTATCTTGATTCTCTTGCCTCAGCATCTTCAGCATCAGGATTACAGGTACATGCCAATTTGCTTAGTTTTTTTTTTTTTAATTTCTCTTGAAATTAGTGTAAAATAAAATGAATGAGCCACTGAATCTTCCAATGGTCTACACCCAACTGTGTAACCAGAGCTAGATGTTCTTAAAGATTCAGCATTTTTGGAGTTCCCCGATGGTAAAGGATGTTGTTCAGTTTACCATAAGGCTTCTGATGATGTTGCTAAACCACAGAGTAAGATATGCCATATCTCTGAGGTTACTTAGATTAACTTACAAATTTCTTTACTTGCTTGAAATTACCTCTCCCCACAGTCAAGAAATGTATCTTTTAAAATAGATTTAAGAGAGAAAGTGTCTTAGAATCATGTAGTTTGGCAATGAAAGCAGTAACACAAAGAACAAGAGAATTTGGAAAGGGTTTATCAGAGGTATGAAATGTTAAATTGTCCACTTTCCTAGAGTAGTCTGCTAGTTGTAAAAACACTTTCCGTCAAAGGATAGCATTAGAGCCCCACATGCTTTAATGCTGCTATAATTTCTACCCAGAAGAAAAAGAGAAATTGGTCAAAGAATGTGTGCTGCCCTTAAGTACATTCCTGTGATATTAAGATAAATATAGCTTCCAAATGTAAGATTAAAGTCTAGCTCAACATTAAAAGCACGTCAGTGGATTTTAAGTTTCATTCCTCTACCTAAAGAAATAGGGGATGAATTGAGGTGCAGGTCAAAATTAAACTAATGGAAAGAGAAAAGCCAAGATGACTGTCCATTTCCTATTTTATCAACGTATAATGGATGATAATACAAAGACAATTTTTTTGTGTAAATTTCCCCAATTTTCTTTTTCTATAGTTATTTTAATGACCATTTACATATCTATCAATTTATCTATCTATCTATCTATCTATCTATCTATCTATCTATCTATCTATCCCCTGAGTTCCATAAAAATTCAGGCACTATGAATGGAGTTCTGGTGGCACAGCGCACATTCCTTTTGTGTTGGAATAATAACTGAATAGATACAGCCTAATACCAAGTCTTTCTGTCCTCACTTGTATGGAGCTTTGGCACCATATTTCTTCCACCTTTCATCTGTGCAGATGCCCCTTCTTAAGGGAGATGTGGATGCTTCCATCTATCAACATAAATCTTTGTACCTTTAACTTTAAACTCCATGTGTCAGAGAGAGGAGAAAGTTCAGGATACAGATGAAATGACTCAGACAAGATGGGAGGAGAAAGTGACCAGGTGGAATAAAGAAAGGCCATTGCTTTTGTGGTATGATTATGATGAGGTGACAGCGAGACCTCAGGGATGAACTGGCCTCTTGGATCATACAGATGGTGGTTCCGAGAACTAAATCAGTGAACAAAATCCTAGAGAGGAAAATTTCATTCTCTAGAATAATCACTTACACATGCTATGATTTGAATTTGTCCCCCTAACGCTTATGTGTTCCTGAATTTATGTTGGCATTTGGAGGCAGTGTCTTTGGGAGGAAATGAGGGCTGGATGAGGTTATGAATATGACCCTTGGAGGAGACTGGTGGCCTTTGTAAAGGAGATCTGGGTTTGTACAATGCTTCTTCCTCACTATGCCATGCCCTCTGCTTTGGTGTGCTGAAGCAAGGAGGAGCTCAGTGGATCCTAGCCAACAGTGCCGGACTCTCCAACTTCCCCACAGACAAATATATGTACATTGGAAGTGGAAAAGAAAAAGGAGGAAAAACAGGAGAAGATGGATGTGAGGGGTGGTGATCATCCTTACTATAAAAGTTTTGTTAAATCTTAATGCTCAGAATAGTGGATTTATTCTTCCTTATGCCTAAGATGTTTAAAGTTCCTTGTACAGTTCTTTGGATTTATTACAGCTTCAATTCAATTGGTATTTTATTCTTTGTGATAATTTTACTTTTGATTGTTTTTTTTTAGCAGTTTTCACATTTGTCCTTGTTTCTATAGCCTGTTTTTTTAGTGATCATCTTGATATATCTGCCAGTCATGAAAAGTCCCTATTAAGTTCTTATCTGATACCTATTAGTGGTATTTCCCAAATAAAATATAAGCAATTCAAGCTCATTTGCTCATCACCAGTTTTTTTTTCTTTATCATTAGCATGAGTCTATAGGCATAAGTGTTGTCCCATTAACATCACAATACACTCATTATGCACTCATAAGTGGCCTTATATGTACATTACATAATCACTGTGTACTGATTTCATTCTCTAGTACACATTGTGTTACCTGATGAAAATGCACACATGAGAAATATATGGTGTGTAGCTTTTAAGAGTCATATAGTCTACATACAAGTAACGTTATACAGAATGAGTAGGTTGTATTTATATATTTAGGAATATATATGTATATAAGTATACATATTTGTATGTAACAAGAATCAGTGATGGCAAGACGCCATTAATTGAAAGAGATCAGGGAGGATTTGGAAGGAGGAAAGGGAAGGGGGAAATGATGTAATTATATTAAGATCTTAAAAATCAAAAGAAACATTTTTTTTTTAAAAAAGAATCATAGTCTGGTGGAGTAGAGGAACTTATATAAAGAGGTAGTTTAAATCTCATGAAATGTTCAGGCACAGGCAGATATCAGATACAGTAGGGTTCTCATGGATGCTGATAGCATTTAAGCTGAATTTGAATCCTGAATACAGTCAATGGAAAAATTAAAAATTAAAAAGTAAGTTAACCATTTATTCTAATTATTCTTTAATTTTATGTGTGATGAGATAGCTGTATTTTTACAGGGAGGTAGAAGTCAGTTTTTTTCTGTTTTATTTTTTCTTCTGATTGTGTGCCAGAGATCATTATCACTTGTCCATGGCAGAGTAGGGATAGTGCACAATGAGGAATTTCTGTTTCTTAAAAACCTCTTGGATAAAGTCTGGAAAATTTCGGGCATATACGCCTCTCACAAGATGTATGCTACCTTCTTACCATGACACCAAAGGTTTGATAGGCCATGGAATAAATATATCAATTGAATTGTCCCTAAGTTTAGAAAATGAATTATTTGCATCTAAATCTTTCTCTCTTTTCAAAATAAGAAGAAATTTCAATATCTTTTTGTCTCCATAGACTATTTTACATTTCGTACTTACAACTTTGAAGATCTGGTCCTAAACATTGTAGCCTAGTATTTTCATAGCATTTGTTTATGATGACCTATGACTCAATTAGCTTGGTTTAACTGATTTTCTCATTAATCCAACATATAATCTGTCACTGAGTGTTCTAGTCAGTTCTTGTAGTGTCTCTCTATCCCTTTGTTTCGGGTAAATGGATATCGGAGTTCATTCTTTGGGAAGAAGTCTCTAACAGGTTGTCTGAATTCTGACTTCATGACAGTACACAGATGCTCTTTGTAAGTTCTTCATCTCATGGGGTCACAAGGCAAATGCTTACAGTTGCTATGGCTTCCTCTCGTGCATGCTCTGTCTTTCTTTCTTTTCTCTACCCGTTTGTTCATTTTCATCAATGTTCCCATTATGGTGCTCATGAATTAATTTCTCACTATGTAAAAGAAATCATTAAACACCCACTATGCCTCAGTCAGTTACTTTACACTCATTAACTAACACACGAACATTAACATCTACAACTGCACCAGGTAATAGGTAGCATCATCACCATTTTACAAATGAAGAGCCTGGGTTTTACAAAGTGTAATTAGAAAATAACTCCCAAATATATAATGCTTTGTAGAAGACGCACATTTTTAAAAACTGGTGATCCTATTACTTCTATACTTTTGATTTTTCTTGGATTCTGCTTAGAATATTACTTTCATTCCACATAGAATTCTTCATTCTCTTTAATAAACAGGAGCATACGAAAGCATCCCTCAAGTCTTTGCCTTTTGCCTATGGAAGGGAGATCTGCGTACATTTATAGCACATATAATTGGCAAATGCCTCAGGCAAAAAGACAAACATAGTACATGGCCTGCAGGTTGCTGGAGCGGCTTCCTCGGTGCTGGCTGCTGGAGCATCAGAGCGAGGCACTGCTAGGTGGCTTCTCTGGACAATCTTCCTCTAAAACAGTCCAGAGAAACTCCTGCTCTTTCCCCCTGGCTCGTGGTGGTAACTGTAGAGTGTAAGGAAGGGTGCTCTTCTTGGCTTCTGGTATAAATGCAGGCAAATTTAAATCCCTCTTTTCTGTGCATCTACTGAGTTCAGTGTAATTGATTAAGATGAATTGTCAGGGTTCTTTTGGTGTCTGTGTCATACTCAGTGCAAATTTAGATTGCTATACTTCTTAATGTTCCAAGGTCAGAAAACCAGCAAGGAGGTGTAATGTAGCGCATTGAAATAAGAATGGATGATGGATGGAGCGAGGAGAAGAGGGAGAGAAAAATGCAGAGAGAGAGGGAGAGGGAGCAAGAGGCAGGGAAAGAGAGACTCAGAGAAACACACAGAGACAAAGACAGAGATAGAGAGAAAAGGACAGGGGGAGAGGGAGATGGAGAGAGAGAGAGAGAGAGAGAGAGAGAGAGAGAGAGAGAGAGAGAGAAGGAGGAACATTTTATGCTAGAATACTTACTATTAATTTTTATCACTAACCATAATCATGTATTTATAACCAAATAATTAGAAGAACACCCAATTAGTTATGGTTTCCTTTGGCATGATACAACACCATGACCAAAGGGAACTTCAAGAGAAAGAGGTGTATTTCATCTTAGAGTTGCACTTCACAGTCCACCGGAGGAAATTCAGGGCAGGAACCTGGAGAGAAGAGCTGATGTACAGGCTCTGGAAGGTGATGCTCAAAGTTTGCCCCACCTGCTTTCTTATAACACCCAGGACCACCTGCTTAGGGGGTAGGCATACCCACATTAATCATCAATCAAGAAAATGCATGAGAGTCCTACAGGGCCAACCTTATGCAGGCATTTTCTCAATTAAGATTTTTCTCTTCACAAATATTTCTTTAGCTTCTGTCAAGTTGACATAAAGCTAACCAACACAACCTGTTTGCTCTTAAGCTCAGTGCCCATAGCCAATAATATCATTAAGACCACTGTTTATATCTCATAAGAGCTATCAAATAGGCTACAAGGTGATCTTTCTGCTGTGAAATATTCCATATTATGTGCTCTATGTTCTATATTATGGTTAGAAAAAGAAACAGTAAAAGCATTAAAATTTCCACATCTCATGAACAATTGCCTTCTGAATTTTACTTGTATTTGGGAGCACCATTGATGAGTAATGCCTCTAATCTGCTCCCATTATTTCCAATTATAAAAACCTGAACTTGGCATTAAGACTTGACGATGAAACAGACAACAGTTCACTTCCTTAGGACCAGTATAGAAAACCTTATAGATTCCCTACCCATCTCTCTCTCTTATATCTCTCTCTCTATTATCTACTTCATCTATACATTGGGAAAGATAGGAGTCAAGGCAAAGGATGACCAGATCTTCTGTGTTTGATTCTAGCCACATTGTAGAATTGGGAATATGACCTGACAGCTTCCACCACGTTCGGACAAGGTAGTAACATTTCTTCTGCCCAGTTCCTCCCAATCTCCCACAATATTTAAAATATATATTCCCTTTTATATATGCAAGAATACATTACTAATGACAAGAACTCCCTCAAGAGTGATCTCCTTTTAGTGCTAAAGTCCAGAGTTTAGTCAAATTTATCCACTGTATCTGACATTGGGTAAATATTTCTAGAATCACATAATCTCAACAGGGAAAAGTATACCCCAGGTAGTATTCTCTTGATAAACATCTCTTATTCAGAGTAGTGAGAAAGTAAGCTGGCAGAATAAAGCAATATATATTTTCCTGCTCATGTTATATGTGCTTTGAGGATAAGAAAATTTAGAGCTACCAATATAGCAATTTCTGTTGACAAGAAATTCAATTATCACATTGAGGGTCAGTTTACTGATAAAATCCCTGATAATAATAGTCCAAGTGTTTCCTCGATTTATAAACTGTGTGTCAGGGTCTCCTACTACACTCACCAGCTGGAGAAAACAAATCTTCAAAACAAACAAGAAACAAACAAGCAATCCAGGGCTCCATCTTTGATGACAACAGCATCAGTCGACTGGGGAACATTCTTCACTGAGTTTCATTTTCAATTGTTGTTATAACTCTCCCTTATCTACAATCCAGCTTCTTTTTAATCCATATGGTGCCAATTTCTCAAAAGCTTATTTTAGGAATATTAAAAATCTCAATCTAAATACCAAATTAGATCCCAAATCATATGGAATAAATCCATGTGGACTCCCACAATTTCCCCTTCAGGCCTTGATATTCCAGTTATCTCTTTCTTTGTTTCTCGAGAGGAATAAATTGTTTTAATATTGCATTTTATAAAGGACATGGAATGCACGGATGCCCCCCAAAGTACTTGCCTTACATGGTATTAAAAAAACAATCTTAAGTTGGAAAAAAATCTCAATATTTGAGCAACAATAATAAAAATTGCTCTGGGCTGAACTTCTGGGTTTTTGTATCATAGTCCACAGAAAAAAATTTACAGCCAAGTAATAAACCTGGGAAATATGGGCTTATAATGGAAATGTTGACAGATTCTAGCAGGTGCTACTGTAATATCTTGAATCTTATTTAGAACAAGTTTCCAATAATGTTTTTCTAAGGCAGTCTTTGGGGGAATTTAAGTTAAGAAAAAAAAGAGGGGTTTTCCATGACTTCCACCTGAATGATTGATGGAAATGTGAGGTATTTGTGACCAGATGCCTCAGGGCACCTGTAAATAAGATCATGGGTACCTGTAACAGGAGAATAAGTGTGCAGAAACTTCTGTCCTCTAAGAGCCCACCCAGATATAAGCCTCATTTCATAGGATGAGAGTTCCCAAGCATCGTGGATTATAATAGTGTATTTTCAAGTTTGGTAGTAAAATGTCCCCTCACTTAGGAATGTTCTACAGAAGTTTTGCCCAGGAAAACAAAAGCAAAGGCAGGTGTAAGGAAGAAAGTGGTTCTAGAAGTTTCCGAGCCTTTTCACTGATAAGTATAAGCTGTGTTCTTCCTTGTTACCTATGTGACTTTAGTGAAAAATAACTGATGTATGTAAATGTTTATATTTCCAGTTTTACTGATGATGCTAATAAGTAAGTAATATTTCCTGCACCCAAGTCAGATGATGCTGAGAAAGTCTCTGTGGCAAAATCACACAGCCCCATGCTCATTAGTTGTGTGACATTGGACATGGGTTTCTAAAGTCACAGTGTTTTCCTACACAATGTGCAGAATATCAACAAAGGTAAGAGTGATAGTAACAATAACAAGCAACATTATTGACTGACAGACTATATGAAGTTAGGTTATATGTCACTTTGTGTTGAGAATTATAAGTGGGCACTCTATGGGTGAAATGTCACACCTAACTTCAAACCAAATATCAGCTAGCTTTATTCAGACATGATTATTCCTGCTTTACAAACCATACTAGGTTACATAGAAATGAGGGTAACTACTTTTCCTTATTGCTAGTGAAAGCCCATGTTATTGTGGATCTAGTAAAACCAGATTATCACAAGACTAACTGCTTCTTTTTTTTTTTTTTTTTTTTTTTGGTTTTTCGAGACAAGGTTTCTCTGTGTAGCTTTGCGCCTTTCCTGGAGCTCACTTGGTAGCCCAGGCTGGCCTCGAACTCACAGAGATCCACCTGGCTCTGCTTCCTGAGTGCTAGGATTAAAGGCGTGCGCCACCAAAGCCTGGTGACTAACTGCTTCTTAAAAGCCCTGATCAGTATTGGTCAAGGCTGTCTGCATCAGGGACAAGGAGGACCTCATCCTCAGGGCTGGATTGAAATTTTCTCCAAAGAATCTTCAGTTGTCCACTTTTGATTTAGAAATTGTTCACATTCAACATTACCCCTGAATTCTTCTAGTTTATAACAGAAACAAAGTAGTTGTTCAGCAAAGGTTCTAAAGTGACGCACTCATCCTTTAAAGACATGGACATCAAAGTAGAATGTAAGTAGCTAGATTCGGCACATATGTTCAGTATAGGAAAGCAGAGGGGCTCCCATAACAAGCATACATGTAATTGAAGTGTCATAGAGTATTGCCTTTCCTTTCAGAAGTTCCCAGAGTAAGAAAGTACTGATATCACAGAAGAAGCCCCACACATATGTCTTAGATTTTTTAATGGAAATTCTGGGACTTGTGTAGAAAAACTGACTTAAAAATATTCATTTGCTTAGCATTTAATGGGTTCTCGGAGAATAAGTTCTAATTCACTTTTAGTAGAAAACGATGGTAAATGTCAAAACATACCCAAAAAGATAAAGAAATATAGGGAAGGGAACATCCTTTTATTTCAAATTCAAAATAATTCTAATTTGAGGACTTAACCCTGTCTGGCATTTAAACTACAGAGGAGTTCATCAAAAAAATCTTTGGCTTCTCCTTTGCAGATTGCAGTTTTCAACAGAGTGGTCCCATTAGTAAACTGTCCTGTGCTAATGTGCTTGCTTGGGGCAATCATCGTCATAGTTCCTGGATCTAGGCCTTGCCAGCGCATCGGCACCAGGAGTGGGTGATGTAGTATAGTAATTGTACAATTAGCCCTGTCAAGGCATGGAGCATGGGGAATAGCAGGATCTTGAAGCTTGAAATGTGGCGGGCTGATAGATGACTGCCATTAAGCTCATCCTTTTTTTTTTTCACTTTGGGATGAGCATATACTGAGCTTAGGCAAAGGCTCCTTAATGAAGGATAAAATCCTTGACCCACAGCTGCACTTCTTCATGTGCTCATCATCGCTCAGCTCACCCTTCCTTTCTACTACACATATATTCTGCTCGTCTCTCACCTTAGCCTGATGAAAAGTAATGAACTGTTGCCAACACGCTCTTTGTAATCCATCACACTTAGATGATGGAAAGTGAAATTTTGTACAAACATTGTGCAGCCTCTGACTTCCCACCATGATGGTTATTGTTCTTAATATCCTATACTCCTTTTAACATCAAGAAGTTTAATCAGATGTTATGGAATTTTTAGTGCATATAACTAGCCTATATTCAAAATATAATTCCTCCAGTGTATATTAACATTTAAGCTGTAAATATAGCACACAGGTATGTGTGTATGTGTGTGTGTGTGTGTGTGTGTGTATTTTCATAGGTATGTATATATGCATGCATGCACATACATATCCTAAAAAATAAACTTGGTTACATGAGATTGAATGGAATTAGTCTAAATATCTGAACTTTCACTCAAAAGAAGAAGTCTGGCATTGATTCTCACTATCAGACCATCACTGTTATTACTCCAATTTCTTTCCTTGCCCTTTGGGCATCACTGAGCTAGTCTTTTGCAGGCAGGGATCTGCTAAACCATATCCTTATGGTAATTAGAGGGTACAGAAAGAATGCAGATGTTCCGCTACACATATGTAAGAGTCCATTTATTACAACTAGATGGACTGCTGCATTCCTCTTAAGTCACATGATGATACACATCTAGGTTCTTCTTCACAGGCACCATTCTGTAACATTTTTGTGTCAGTTGATAGAGGATATCTTGTGAAGAAACACAGCCAAATTCCTAATACTACAGTGAAATTTAGAGTCCAGAGTATCCTATATCATGTAAATATACAAAGCCCAAGTTCTGAAGATAATTTTAAAAGGTATTTCTCAAATGCTGATCGTGACAAGACTTGGATGCCAATAAATATAAGGAAGTGGGAGATACATTGAGTTATGCCTGAAATCTAAGCAATGAGAGGGCTGAGGCCAGAGAATTGACACAAGGTCAAAGCTAGCCTGAACTGTACAATGAGACCATGTCTCCAAACAAATAAGGAAATGAAAATTTAAAAGATGCCAGAATGACATGAGGTTACGATATAGCTTTGTTTTCTGAGTAGAGTGATGGTTGTATGAATGTACACATGATCAATCTTCACAAAACTATATCTGCACCAAACAATTCAAGGAAACTAATGAGATCTGAGTAAGCTCTCATCAGTACAATTTTTCTATTCATAAAAATATTCTATAATTCATCAAGGAACCGACTGAAAAACAAACAGAACTTTATTTTTTGTTACTTCCTGTTAATCTATAATTATTTCAAAATTGAAAAGAAAATATTCATTTAAACTTCACAGAAGAGCTGATTCAGGAGAGACCTAGCCAAGGTCAAGTATGCAGAGAAGAAGAGCAGCGATTCATCTCTAGTCCCTCTGTAAGTTTTGGTTTCTAGAAAAATCATTGTGTTTTATCCTTTGTTTCTCTTATCTGTGGAAAATGCTAGTCTTGTCTCTCCAAATTACTGTAAGCATCTTGGGAAAGCAGCACTGCATACATACATCTGAATGAACATGAATATATTTCACAACTTACCAAGAGAGCAATGCTGTAACACCCATCTACCTTTTCAACACTGCAAACAAAAACCCCAGGGGGGCAGTAAACTGAATATGCCAGCCCTGCTACTTTCATTCTGCGTTTGAGAAAATCACAGTGTTCCTCAAATCTGCCAAGATACGGAGCTTCACATAATCATGACTAATAGATGTAATTGTGAACACTTTACACACATGAAGTGTAATTTAATCCATTTGGATAGGATAGCTTTCACTTTCTCTCTCTCTATATATAAACAAAGAAGAAGAAAAAAGAAAGTACATTAAAACTACTAGCTAAAGCATATTAACTTCAGAGAAAGGAAGTTTCTGAATGTGTATAGTGACTGAATGAAAATCTTTGCTGTTTACAGGAAGGAGGAACTTAGAAACTGAATTAGATTCACTCAGCAGGCCCAGTAATGCCACAGGCAAAGCAAAGGGGAAGCTTGCCATCCTATAGGCTAGATATGGAAAAGGCCTAAATGACTTCGCTAAGTGAGAGAACTTCATATTTCATGCAAACCTCAGGAAATAATTAAGCCTCCAGTGCAGTTCTGGGACCCGTGCTCCAGAAACTGCCACCATAAACTCTATTTTCATTGGTAGTATTGAGATTCTCTCTCATCCCTTATTGCCCTTCATATATCATCCTCCTTTAAGGCAATGAGAATTCGACACATAAATAAAAAGCAAGCGATTGTTTCAGGGAGGGGATAAACATGATTCAAATCCAGCCACGAGCTTTATCATCAGCTTGGGAGACTGTAATGTTACAAGACAATCTTATATAAAGACTGAGAGGGGATATTGCTCCTGTAGTGGGGAGGCTTTAAAAAGCATTTGAAAAACAAAAATGAAGCCATCCTCCTCATTTAAAATTCTATAGATGTAAAAGTTCATTATATATATCATACACATTACCTCAACAGGCATATGACCTCATACTTTAGACCTCACATTTAATTCTGAAAGTGTAGCAATTATTTCACCTAAGATCCAGGGAGCCCCTAGTGTTACTGAATCTATGCTTGGGTGGGATTGTCTGTCAGTTCATCTAAACAAGATGTGTGGGGTATGGGTAGCAGTGGACTCTCCATCACTAGTTCCATCACCAAGAAGAATGTAGTCTTAAATGGACTCTGTCATCTGTTTGGGTTCCCATCTCCAAAACAGGTGCAGCCACAGTTCTTACAGTTGGTCTCTGTGAGAAGCCTAGTAAGACCTCAGCTTCTATGAAGCGTCTCAACATCCTCCATGGTGGTAGACAAAATGGACAATTTCTTGAAGCGATATTTCATAGAGAACATACATATCTTAAGAAAATTCCAGATCTCTTCACTAGATGACCTTCTAAGACTGTTTTCTGTACCAATATTTCAACAGGTTCTGATGTGCCTAGGGCAAAAACTCATGGGCTCCACTAAGGTCCTTTCTGGACGTAATTCCTTGAGTCTTACTTTTCCTTGTGTTTCTTTTCTTTTCTTTTCTTTTCTTTTCTTTTCTTTTCTTTTCTTTTCTTTTCTTTTCTTTTCTTTTCTTTTCTTTTCTTTTCTTTTTTTCCAAGACAGGGTTTCTCTGTGTAGCTTTGTGCCTTTCCTGGAACTCACTTGGTAGCTCAGGCTGACCTCAAACTCATAGAGATTCACTGTGTTTCTTTTCTTTACTACACCCAGCAAAATGCTTTAATGACATTTTAGTTAACACACTGTGTTTTCTGTTATGGGTGGATAGGAAATTTTCCTTGTTTCTAGTCTGGATTTAACATCTAGAAAGGATTCCTATACTGTTAGTTCCTGGGGGAAGCCGCCAAACCCTTCTCCCAGCACTCAGGAGATAAACCTCAGTTAAGTTCTGTTGTTTGAAAAACTGAATTTAATTTTAAGCAGCAGTGGTAAAATATTACCTGGGGAAAGGGAGAGTTTGGACTCAACTATGTTAATGAACTGAAGAGGGTCACTGGTGGCATGTCCCCAAACAGGCTGGAGTGGGGTGAGTAGGAAAGACCTTGGCTTCTCGCTTCACTCTGAACCCACAGAGGTGGACACTGCCCATCAGTGGCATATGTGTGCACACCCAAGCCCAAGTACTCAGTTGCATGCTTCCCATCTCCCAAAAGAGTAAAACAGATCTCACTAATCATGTGCTGAGAATGTTACCCAGGTGAGAGGAAGAACATGCTACTAGACTTAACAGTAATTATTTCACTACATGTTTATCTCTAAGCATCACGCTAAATGGATTAAGTTTTTAATTGTCATTCAGACTTCAATAAAATTGGGACAAATATTCTGGGTTTGTGCATACCTATGCAAATGGGTCAAAAATTCTGTTTCAATCATGTATTTATTGGGAGGTATTCATGAGGTCTTTCTTTCTTTTACTTTTTTTCTTTTGAGAGAGAGACAATGAAGAGTCTGGGTCTATAGAGACATGGTAAAGAAACGCTCTATTTTTCTGAGGCTTATAAGAGAAAGGACACAAAGTCAATTAGGAAGTTTCACTCTCCTTCCCCCTACACAATGGACTGAATGAGATGTCCCCAGTAGTCTTGGGCATTTGATTATTTAGTACTTGGTGGAACTATTTGGGGAGGCTTAGGAGGTGTGGTATTGTTGGAGGAAATATTTTACCGGAGGTGGGATTTCAGAGTTCCAAATATTCATGCCAGTCCTACTGTGCTCTCTCTGCTTCCTGCTTGCAGTCCAAGATCTGATCTATTTCTCCTGCTGCCATGTCTGTCTCCCACTGCCACTATTCCCTTCCAATAGCAACTCTTCACTCTCTGCAACTGTATTTCCAAATAATCACTTTCTTCTGAGAGTTGCCTTGCTCAATAACTGATACACCCTCCTTCTTCTCTCCTTCCATTCCTCTCCCTTCTTCTCCTCTCCCTTCTCCTCTCCCCTGCTGTGGGATGGTCTGTATGTCAAATGCTCTGATTGGGCAATAAATAAAACACTGATTGGCCAGTGGCCAGGCAGGAAGTATAGGCGGGACTAACAGAGAGGAGATTTGAGAGAATAGGAAGCTGAGTGAGAGAGTCACTGCCAGCCGCCGCCATGACAAGCAGCATGTGAAGATGCCGGTAAGCCACGAGCCACGCAGCAAGGTATAGATTTATAGAAATGGATTAATTTAAGATATAAGAACAGTTAGTAAGAAGCCTGCCACGGCCATACAGTCTGTAAGCAATATAAGTCTCTGTGTGTTTACTTGGTTGGGTCTGAGCTGCTGCGGGACTGGTGGGTGACAGAGATTTGTCCTGACTGTGGGCCAGGCAAGAAAACTCTAGCTACACTCCCCTTTCTTCCTTTCTCCTCTTCCCTGTTCTCCTTTCCCTTCCCCTCCCCTCTTTTCCTCTCCTTGTCTTCTTTCTCTCCCTCCCTCACGAGTCCCTTAGGTAACTCTGTGAATTTTCCAGGACCATATCACATGTGGTGAGTAATGTCTGTCTGTGAACTAAGCAAGAGGGCCATAATAAGAGTAAAAGGGAAAAGGGAGAAATGGTTGCTGAAGGATTCATGAATATGACTTTGGATCCATACCCAGATTTTTATTTTATGTGGATAATGTTTCCACTACATTGTTCTATATTCCTGTAGGGGTCATTAGTAAGTTAGTTTTGATGATGTTACATTTCAAAAAGCATTGTTTTACTTCATATTATAGTAATGTATATTAAGCATGGAAACTCTCTTGGCATTGAATATCTGATATATCACATTTTTAGCCATCATAATTGCAGTAAAATTTTGTCCATTCAACTCTAGAGATTAAAGCCGTGTCAAGTTTGTCTAAGTTACTGGAGATGATATGGGGCAGTAAATTAGAGAGAATAAAAGGTACTTCCTTCTAAATTCTGTCCTAATAACTACTGGGAGGAGTTATCTCTCATTTCTCAATGCTTGAAACAATAGTTCTTGTTTTCTGTTGTGTCAACCTTCCTGGGTGGAGTAGAAGAAATGTTCCGTCATAGTTCCGCATGACAGCAAACTGTATATGTCAATATAACTGAGCTAGGAGATGCTCAGACATTTGGTTAAAAGTGATTTCCAATGTGTCTATTAGCAATTCTGAATGAGATTAACATTTGATTGGGTAGACAGAGGAAAGTGCTTTGACTGATCTAATTTTAGGGGGAAAGGGGTGGGTCTAGTCAGTTACAGATGTGAATAAAATAAAAAGACTGGGGGTTGGGGATTTAGCTCAGTGGTAGAGCGCTTGCCTAGCAAGCGCAAGGCCCTGGGTTCAGTCCTCAGCTTTGGTTAAAAAAAAAAAAAAAAAAAAATTAAAACACTGACTTCTGAGAACGGACAATCTCCTTTCGTATGATTGCCTTTGAACTAAAGAATTGGTTCTCTCCTGCACCCAGGCTTGGATTTAACCCGAAACATTGACTTTCCTGTGATTTTGATCTTACAGGGTTTGGATTGGAACGCATGCCCACAATGGGTCTCAGATGTTTGAACTGGGACTAAAGCTGTAGAATTGGCTCTCCTGCATTTCCAGGGTTCTCATCATTCCATAATATCACAAATAGATTATTTCTAATAAAACTCTTTCTGTAACAATATCTAACCTATTAGTTCTATTTTTAGGGGAAACCCTGAAAAAAATATACTTAGTGTGTGGTTTTTAATTAATAAAATCATGAATCGCTCCTGACTAGACAAACGCTGCAGATAATTACCCACCGAGAGTCAACTCACAAATCTCTAATTAAGCGATACGAATCTGAATCTGAGAAATATACAGAGACCAAAAATCACTGCAGTGTAAAAACATATTGAGCAGTGAGTATCCGTGATATAACTGAAGACATGCATATTTGGAAAATCAGTTTTCACCATCAGTCTAGTTGGTAACGATTCTGAATCATCCCTGGAGGTATGGACCCTGACCTAAGTTCTCCTGCTGAAGGACAATCATACTTTTGATTTTCTTAAAAGATCTGACACTTCACTTGAATATATGTGTTCTGATTTAAATAATGTCAGTAAAAAATAAATAATAAGCTGTCCTTCTTTTTATGCACAAATGACTATAAGATAAATTTTCATTTCAACTTTTAATAGTGGATTTTCACTGTCATGATACAGAGCTCAGTTGTAACTCCAATAATATGAATTGTGATTTAACTTTTTGTCTTTTATTCTGCCTTTATGAAATATAAGTTTCTCTGTCACAACACAATGAAAGAACTCACTCATTCAACTGACATTCATAAACTTCTAAATAACCTTAGTTGTCATTTAATATATATTAAGTGGATCAGCAAGGCACAATTTTCTGGTTTGGTAGTTTATATACAATGAATGTGGTCTTATATGCACATAGTATCTGGTCTTAAATAGAAAGATCTCAGAAATGTCAAACACCAGTGTGTGTATTTAACTTGTCTCAGACCTCCAGACTTGAAGTTCATTTTCATTCATACAAAAGCAAATGGTTGGATCAATGAGAAGTTACATTCTCCTGTCACTCCATGTAGTTAGTGTTGGAGAAAAATGGAAAAGAGTAAAGAATTAAAATAAATAAAGTCTTTGCTACTTTATACATTTAATCCTTAGGAAGACAACATCTGTGTACAGAGAAGGAATGGATTCTTTCACACCCAGAACTCTACTTTCCTTTCCAATTATTTATTTATTTATCTATTTATTTATCTATCTATTTATTTATTTATCATTTATTTATTTATTTTTGTTGTTTGTTTTTGTTTGTTTTGTTTTGTTCTTTGTTTTTTTTGAGACAGGGTTTCTCTGTGTAGCTTTGGAGACTTTCCTGGAACTCACTCTGTAGACCAGGCTGGTCTTGAACTCACAGAGATCCGCCTGCCTCTGCCTCTGCCTCCCGAGTGCTGGAATTAAAGATATGTGCCACCACTGCCGGGCTCCAATCATTTTTTTAAAATAAGAGAGGTATATCTTATGGTGATATTTTATTTTTACTAAAATGTTATTTGTATGTTAATAAATAAAGTTGCCCGGGGGTCAGAGCTATTAGCAAGCCATAGGAAAGCAGGGCGGTGGTGGCGTACGCTTGCAGTCCCAGCACTTGGTAGACAGAGCTAGGTAAGTCTCTGTGTGTTCAGGGATACAGCCAGCATTGGATACACATGCCTTTAATCTCAATACCAACCATAGAACACCTGGAGGTCTATACAGACAGGCAGTGACGAGGCGGTCATGTGGTTGGGTTTACAACCAATGAGAAGGCAGAACAGAAAGTCTATATAAAAACTTTAACACAGGAAGTAGCTCTCTTTTGGAGAGGTAGGACCACCGCAGGAGGAAGGGTAAGGTTTTTGCTCTTAGCTCTGACCTCTTGGCTTTCTTCTTTGCATTGGTTCTGTGTTTCTTATTGAATAAGACGGTTGGGTTACATCTACAATATCTTCCTCCTGTTTTCCCTCCCACCAACTCACTCCACAAACAAAAACAAAGAAAAGCTCAACTACCAGTCTTTATGGAACATAGAAAATCAGATTCCATTAGCTTTAATTAGGAACATGATATGGACATAAAAAGTAGTGAGATAAACAAAGAATGGTGAACAAAACAAAAATCAATTGTGTAGTTACTAAACTCGTCTAAAAATCATGCAGACTTCTTTCATATGCAAGTTTTCCCAGAAGACATACCTGCTGGAATCAATTATCAGAAAAAATATTATTGAAATCATCTGTCATCAAAAGCTGAATCTAAAGCACCTGGGTTACATTTTGGCTCATTTTGTGTCAATTTAACACTTGCTAGAGTCATTTGGGAAGAGGGAACCTCAACTGAGAAAATGTCCTTAGCAGACTGGCTGGTGGAATAGCCTGTGTGATATTTTCTTGATTGATGGGTGATTGGGGAGGGGGGTGCAAAGACGACTGCAGGTGGTGTCACCCATGGATAGGTGGTCCTGGGTTGTATAAGAAAGCAAAGTGAACAATCCAGGAGGAGCAACTGAAAAAGTAGATTCATCCATGGCCTCTGCTCCAATTGCCTGCCTCTAAGTTGCAGCCTTTGCATCCCTCAGTGAAGGATGAATAAGCTGTGTTGTGAAATAAACCCTTTCTTCCCAAAATTGCTTTTAGTCATGGTGTTTTACACAGCAATGGAAACCATACCTACAACAGTTAAACATATCATGAGTTAATTTTAATTATTAAAGGAATCAAATGTCTTTTAATTCTATTGCTTTTCTGAAGAATTACAATCTAAGAATCACCTTGAAAGATACTAATTTAGTTTGACTATGAAATGCCCCTTACAAGCTTGTGTGCTGAATACTTGGTCTTCAGCTGGTGGCACTATGTTGAAAGTTGTTGAAACCTAAGGAGGTAGGGTCTACCCAGAGGAAGTAGATCATTCAGTGCAAATTTTTAAGCTTCCACCAGGTCCCCAGTGCCTTTCTAGCTCTCTGCTTCCTGTCCATCATGAGGCAAACAGGCTCCTCTAACATATGTTCCTACCACCACTCATGCTCTGATTTATAACTGGCACAGAATCAGTGGAGCCAAGGACTGCATAATCTCTGAAATTGCTGATCAAAATATGCCTTTCCTTTTTTAAAGTTGTTTTCTCAAGTATTTTGGTTGCATCTATGCAAAAGTGACTGATAGGTACCAGGGACAACTGGCAATCTATATGTACACACACACACACACACACACACACACACACACACACACACACAAAATCATGAAGAGTGGTGGCTCATTTCTTTTTAAAATTTAATCAATTTTTATGTGTCCAAGTATTTTGCCTGCATGTATGTTTGTTCACCATATGCATGCAGTGCTTGCACAGGCCAGAAGAGGACATCAGATCTCCTAGGACTGGAGTTACAAGCACCAGCAGCCATGTGGATGTTGGGAATGGAACCCAGGTCCTTGGAAGAGCAGCCAGAGCTCTTAACTCTTGAGCTGTCTCTCCAGCCCCTCCACTGACAGATACTCTTTGACAATCATCCTTCCACTAATGTCAATGGTTTATAACCTAACACGAAAGACCAGGGAATTTTCTGCTGATAAAATTGCAAACTCATAGAGCACTAGGAATAAACCCCACAATAAGGTAGCAGAAGCCCTAGCAGCTCTGAGGATGGTCTCAGGATTATGAAAAATCTTGGCCTATACTCAATAGTGGGCTTCCCAGATACATCGACAGCAGCAACCAAGTTTAAAGCTGTGAAGTGGCAGGTGAGATGTCATTGTATGGAGGTGCTTACCACTAAACCAATCATTTAAAATGCCAATAGTGCTATAGACTATGTTTATAAAACCAAAATAAGACAGAAGAATTATGACATTGAATCTTTATTTTCTTGATTCTGTTTGCTAACTTGTCTACAGTTTTAAAAAAAGTCAAACAAGTCTAGAACAGCAATTATTGCCCTGACTAGTGTGCTATGTGTTTTGGCATCTAGTCAATCTGAGTATGTTGGAAAAATAATCCACAAGAATATATACAAATAGACTATGTGCTCGATCCACAATCTACGTTGAAGTACCTACAATAATATGTCATTTAACATAGCAATAGAATTTACTTATATTAAGAGGTTAAAAGGCACGGCATAATTTCAATTGTCAGATTCTCCTAGATCAGGAGAGAACTCTCAAGTATCATTTTCATAGCAAATGACAGCACTGACCTTAGCAATCTGGACACACCAGTTCAACAGCAGCTGTGATCCTATGTTATCCTTGTGTTCATGGACATAGTCCAGCAGGCAGCCATGGGGCATCAGCTGGGTAACCAGCTGGATGGTGGGGCTCAGGCACACACCCAGTAAGCGAACTAGGTGTGGGTGATCCATGCTTGCCATGATCAGAGCCTCCTGTAACAACAACAACAACAAAACATAGTTCAATCATTTCAACTCAGTATTCCTCAGTATTTTAAATACTTACAGTGGATGGAAGGTGTATAATGGATTTTAAAATGGACTCAATGAGCCAGATAGAATGCTTATACCTTTCATTCTAACACTCAGAAAGCATAGATGGGTGAAGCTCTGTAAGTTTAAGGTCAGCCTATTATACACACTGAGTTCCAGGCCAGCTAGGGCTATACAATGAGACCCAGCCTCAAAGAAAGTACTCAGTAGACTCAATTAACAATGTAAATATATTTATTAAATTATTTCATGCTTAGACTGATATAATCAAATAAAATTAAGCAATAAATGGTCTATAGCACAGGGTGAATGCTGTTATAGAATACCTACCTAATAAATCAGAACCTAGACTTTATTTTTTATCGCATGAACAAGATAATATTTTATCTTCTGCCAATTATGTTAAAAATGAACACTACACCAGATACTTTTCATTTTTAATCTTATCTCTAGAAAATAATAGCCATACAAATGTGGTTCTTCCCAAGAACAAGGTGACCCTAACAACTTACCCATTATTCATGTAGAATTAGCATATGTAAATGACATATATAAATTCTAAAACTGTAAATAAATAATTACGATCAATATGTCCAATGCTGATTAATAGAGAAAAATGGGGATTTTAAAAGACTTTTTGCTCCATTATTTTTATGTTTACTCAAATGTATTTCATTTTTAAAAAAATTAAAGAGCTATCCCCTTCATAAACCTACAGGGTTTGAGAGCTAAGTGAAACAACAAAATTTCATCTGGATCAATTTCTTCATTTGATGAAATGAAAACTAAGTCCATATTTATTTTATGTTGATATTCAATTAAAGAACATGTGACGATAGCCTTATTATATTATGTAGTACATCCTATAATTAGCCTCTAATTTGAAGTTATTATAAATATCAACACTACAATATGAAATATATCACTATATAGAATATTCTTTTGCTTTAATGTTTGATATGTGACTTTATGGAGCAAATAAATAAAACAATATTCTACTGTGAAAATTATAATGGACATTTTTAAAAAAAAAGTTAAAAGTTTTACAAAGCCACATAATATCAGCAAAAGAATATTCATGCCAATAATATTTAATAATAAAGAATCCAACAAATTAAGATACAATATTATCCACATTTTAGGACACAGTGAAACAAAACATGCCTGAAATAATTAAAAACTTCAATATCATGTCAGGTGTGGTGGTGCATGCATCAACATTCAGGAGGCAGAGACAGGTGGATCCCTGATTTTGAGGCCAGCCTGGTCTACAACTCAAGTTTCAGGAAAGCCAGGGCTATACAGGGAAATCCTTTCTCAAACAAACAAACAAACAAACAAACAAACAAACAGATAACTAAATACATCAATGTCATGAGAGATATGTCAAATTGGTGAGATAGTCAAGCTAAAATTTATTACAGAAACAGATTAAGGCTAGGTCTTTGGTTAATTTTTTATGACAGTTCTTTCACATTAATTTTTTTCATACAATATATTCTGTTTACAGTTTTCCCTCCCTCATACCCTCTTAGATCCTCTCCTCTTCCCTACCAATCCAACTCTATATTTTCTTTCATTCTTTCTTTAGAAAACCAACATAAAAGAACAAAGAAAATAAAACAAACCAAACAGAAAAAGAAAAAGCACAAGCCGGGTGGTGGTGGTGCAAGCCTTTAATCCCAGCATTCGGGAGCCAGAGGCAGGCAGATCTTTGTGAGTTCAAGGCCAGCCTGGTACACAGAGTGAGATCCAGGAAAGGCGCAAAGCTACACAGAGAAACCCTGTCTCGAAAAACCAAAAAAGAAAAAAAAAAAAGAAAAAAAGAAAGAAAAAGCACAAGAACATCATGCACATGCAGAAACACAGGCAGACACACCTACAACCTATAAAACACAAAATCTGAGACAGGCAATGGTGGCACATGCCTTTAATCCCAGCACTCAGGAGGTAGATGCAGGTGGATCTTTGTGAGTCTGAGGCCATCCTGTTCTACAGAGCAAGTTCTAGGATAGTCAAAGCTATGCAGAGAAACCCTGTCTCGGAAAACAAATTTAAAAAAAGCAAAAGCAGCAATAAATAATAAAGCCCAAAGAAAGCATTATGGAGACAAAAATATTTCCAAAAATACCACTGAGTTGGTTTTGTGTTGTCCATCTACTGTTGGGCGTAGGGCCTCCCTTAAGTGTGGTTTGTATACCTAGTAAGATTCCATTAAAGGAACTAACTTTTCCTTTGTGAGCAGGTGACACTTGGAAATAGCTTCTGGGTTAGGGATAGGAGTCCATGTCCTTGTCCCCTCTCAGCCCTGGGACCCCATTTGCCTTGGATCTGTGCACGCACTGTTGGTGATGCCATAGTCTGAATTTTTATATTTGTCAATCTTGTTCTAGCTTGAAGGCACTCTTTGTGCTTTGTGTCATTCTTAGATTAGAAAAAGATGCACTACATAGAATATTATTGAGATAACCAAGTGTTTAACATATAGACTATGTATTGCATAATATTATGCTCATCTTTAAATTTCAGAACAGCTTTAGTATACTGTAATGTACAAGAATATTCCTCGATCACTCTTTACAACATTTTATAGGGGTAGAGAAAGAGGGAAAATATGTGTATGTATCTGTTTGTATGTGTGTAATACATACACATATGAAGGAGACATCTATATGACAAATTGTTACTAGTTGTTTGGATTCAAAATTACAGAATGTTTATGATACTATTCTTCAATATTTTCTCTAAAAAACTTCAAACCCCAAAGTTAAAGTCTAAAGTTTTGCTGTGTTTTTGTTTATGACGGCATGAGGGAACAAATACATCAGACCAAATTTCTCAGAAGGAAACTGAGAAACAAGTGATGTCACCCACCAGCGAATGTCTAGGTAGCAGCCACAAATAGATACTCATGGAGGGAGAAGTTGATTTCAGTGGAACTGTTTCAAGGCTCACTTAGGAACACTGAGGTTACAGATCTTGCTCTACCCTTTGTGGTGGCGTATCAGAAAGGACTGTGGATGTGACTATCAGGACAACAGGCAGAGAAACATTCTAGAAAAGCAGAGGCAGTGATGGAACATGGATCATCCTGTCCCAAACAATTGCTTAGTGGTACACATTTTGTGGCAGCAGCTGAAGTCACTGTTTTACTTCTGTCTTCCAAGAGAAGTAAGCCCTTCAACTAACCCTTTCCTTTTTCCTGCAGGAACCTGGTGAGCCACGGAAAAATTCACGTGGCCCTGTGTGGATCTACAAGATTGAAACAATTTGGTGTCATTTACTGTGTAGCTCAGCAAACATTTGAAATAAAGCCATGTAATTATAAATATTTTACAAATATGGCTGGACAGTGGTGGCGCATGCCTTTAATCCCAGCACTTGGGAGGCAGAGGCAGAGGCAGGTGGATCTCTGTGAGTTGGAGGCCAGCCTGGGCTACAGAGTGAGTTCCAGGACAGGCACCAAAGCTACACAGAGAAACCCTGTCTCGAAAAAAAAATTTTACAAATATGAATGTCAGCTGAGTTTAATATTATTATATTAATTTATGTAGTATCAACCGGTTTTATTCATAATATAAACTTGAAGGTTTTTTCACCAGATTATACATGTATACACATCTCAAATATAAACACACCAAAAACTGAGCAAAAATACCTACTCAGATTAAATATCATAATTAATTATGCATTAAATTAGATATTTCATTGATATGAAATGCTGGATGGCTAATTAAGTTACATTTATACCAATTATATTCTGCTTCTTGCTCTCTTGATGGATCCTGTTTTTTCCTATGTGTTAGTATTACTAGGTTTTGTACAGTGTTCCCAGACCCCCAGGTAGGAAATTAAGTCTAGAAATGTGATTTGTAGGTATGGAAATATAGCCAGTAGAAATTAAGTCTACCTACAAGTCACACTTGTAGGTATGGAAATGTAGCCAGCAGATATATGAAGGTAATGTAGAAAGCAGGAACCTTTGAGATCCCTCATCACATTTAAATCAAAGTGAGTCATTATAATCATTACAAAAGCAACAGTTGTAACCATTGTTTGATCCTAATTTCGACCATGTGATTAGTTAAAAGAAATAGACTTTCTAGCTAAACAAACAGGAAACTGAGTCTCAATGCTTTATTCTTCCAAGGGATTGGCCTTGTCAGCAGCAGGATCAGTTTTACAACATACTTTCTGATTACTAGTGTAGTTTTGTTTCAGAGGATGCAAAAATATTGTAAATTTTCCCCTAACGTTTCATCAGGACTTTACACTGTAGACATTTATCTTGTTAGCAAGACAGCTTCAAACACCTCACATTAGCCATAATGGAATGAATCGAGCCAAATTACACATTAGTTACTGAGGACCAAATAGAATCAAACAATAGATTGGTGCTCATAGGTAAACTACATCCCTGACAATATACTTCAGGGAAGGACAAAGAGAATGGCTTTCTCTGACTTCGTGCAGCACACATTATAGGCATTTCCTAAGGTGGAAAGATTGCTAATGCCTAAGGTAGAAGAAACACTGTGAGATTATTATTTTCCAAAGGATGAAATATATAAAATGCCTGTTTTTCCTTCTATAATTCAAAGAATAATGTTAATGCCATTCTCTATGTACATTTGAAAAGTTTACATTAGATGACTTTTCATGTGAAAATTGAAAGTTCTCTTTAAAAAAAAAATCTATTAGTAAGTCTTGGCAAAAAAGCTGGGTTTGTATTAAGGAAAATTGCTCATCACACTACAAAGAGTATTTGAAACTAAATTGCAGAGAATTTGCATAATTGTTCTCTCTCTCCCTTTTCTTTGCTTTTTGTTTTTTTAGAAAGAAAAGATGAACAAGACACTAATTGTAGGTTTTATTTTTTCATAAAGGAAATAGCAGATGGCTTTTTGGAGGATAGGGGAATAGATAAAGAAAATGGAATGTGGATTCATTTAAAGCAATAAATAGGCTTGAGAAAGGGGGAGAAATCCCAATATTTTAATCAGGGAGTGTTTGCGTTCAATAAATTACTCTGTTTTTAAATTAATAATGTCCTCAGTTTCTTATCTCTGCTGGTGACTATAGAAGCAGTTTTGGATCTTATCTGATGCCACTGGAAAATGCCACCAAAGGGCAGTGGGATAAATATAACTCGACAGGTACATTACCTAAAAATTTTCAAGAAATTAAAAATTATTCTGACTTTGTTTTTCCTATGGCCTTGTAAATTTTCTTTTTCTTGTGGTTAAAAAGAGTTTTCCCATTGGAAATGAGGGAGACTACCAAAGGTGCATGGTGGGAAATTCTAAAACAGGGATATTTTTCTTGATAATGAGATCTGCTTTGAATAAGAACATTTTTTAAAAACCACCAAGGGCCTCTCAGACACATAGAGCTCTGAAGGAAGTGCAGCATTAGTCTGTAGCCATGTTATTTGTATCTCTATTTTTCTCCTGAAGGGAAGACTCTGCTGTTTAACAATAAAGGTGAGCAGTACTGTTTTTCACACTGAGGCTCTACTTTCTCAGCCAGCAGATATATGTACTTTGTCACTTGAACTTGTCTGATTGTATCACACAAAACAAAAGAAAAAAAACACATAGCCAAGTGATACTTCTGGGCTAGTTTGCTCAAAAATGAAACATGTTAACTTCAGCCAAACTTTCACTGTTTCATTATGTTTATAGATCATTAATTCAATACCCTCCAGCAGCAAATGGAGAAAATCGCATTGCCATTAGTGACAAGGAAGATAGAAGGGTACAGAAAAAGCAACAGATAGAAAATGTGGATGTGCAATGCAAAGGTCATCAGATTTGTGAATGCTGGAGACAGATGATGCCCTGAAGACAGTAAAAATACCGGGGATGGACAATACTAAGAAATTAAGGTTAGACACATGAGGAACCTGGAATAAAGTACCTGATCTGCTATAATGTCATCCACAGCTATTATGTCACAGATGGTACCCAGGGAATAAAATGTATGAAATCTACACAGGTTCCTTCATGTCTTGAATAAATAAGAACTTATAAGTGTAAGTAAGTGGGCAGCAGTTTGGACAGGCTGAATTAATATGTTATCATTTTTAGTTTTCCACATGGCTCACCTTACCTGATGGATCCCATAATCACTTTTGTGAACATAAACGATTAAGTCTAAGGACCTTCCAATCCATGAAGGCAATAGTTTCTGTCTTTATACTGCATTAGTCATTCATCCAGAAGCCATTTATTACATTCAGTCAGCATTTACCACTATACCACTTGAAGGCATCAGTGATGAATTTTACACAATGTAGAATTCTACTTTCTGTTTGTGGTTTCTACATTTTTCTGTCTCACTTGTTACAGTGAATTTTTTCCATCCTTAATTTATCTCTTTAGTGTTTTGGTTACACATCACTCAACTAAACATATTTATTGAGGACCCACTATATTTGTATTGTGAATGATATTGAGTCTACTATGCCATTTACACTTATGAAATTTTTACTCCACTGGAGATACACTCAAAAATCAGGAAAAGAAGAAGAAATTTGTGTGTCTGGCAAAATGGATCATAGAATAAAAGCACTTGAAGTCTGATGAACCAAGTTCAATTTCTAGAATTCATATCTGAGAAAAAAAGCAAGAACACAGAACCAGCTCCATAAATTTGTCCTCTGATAGCCTGAAGATTTTGTGACAGGTGTGTGCATGCACATACACTTAATATAAATAACAATTAAAAATTTCTACTAGGCATCCAAGTAATTATAATTTATGACAGCGATATAGAGGAAATAGGCTACTATACTAGACCAAAAACTGGTGTTTGCTGAGCCCCTTTTAGATGGGGATAGTTAAGGAAATCTGCTCTGAAGACTAAGTCAGATATATTAACACTACGAAAGCAATAATACCAAACAATACCTGAAAGCCTGTCATATTCGGACACTCTGAGGGTCTCACAGGCATGGAGTTTGGCAAAGCTCTAAGTAATGGTTTGAGATGAGGGTGAAAATGTAGCTGGGCTTGAGATTGCATAGGGCTTTGTTATGAAGTTAAGACTGGATTTACTCATAAATGTGTTAGTGTCCAGTCTCCTTGTGCTTCATTTACCTCTATTATATCCTGACTTGATAGCAAAATAAGTCTTTTGTCTTATCATATCATGTCTGTCTTTGATGTTTTCCTTTGGATATTACTTGGCTGAAGGCAACCCCTTTCTTCTCCGTATTTGAACTTTCAAATATTGCTAGAGAAAAATCAGAGGTTCATGGGGATTTGCCTCAAATCACCTTTAAAAATAGCTTGTTTATAGTTTATTATTGGTTCCTTATTTCATTAAATTTAGACTCTACTTCGGAGCAGAAAACAATCTTTTTCTCATCTAAATATTAGGATGCAAACCATATTGAACACCATTATGCTCTGTTCCCTGGAGATATAATTTTATTATTTGTCTGTGACACGGTTTCTTCTTCACTTCTTTTGGCCCCTTCACTGTACCTGTAAGCTTGTATAAGTGGCCCATATTCAAGAATGAAAGCTCCTTTCCAGGTGACTTATCTTTGGTTTAGAAGTATTTGAGATTCTCAGTTATACTACATCACTTTATGTGCCTGCTATTCTGAGAGTGCTGGTTTCCTCCTCACATGGTTACCACTAAAATTGCTCTTGGTAAGATCATTGAATGTGTCCTTTCACAAAAGTCAAGAGGTCTTTTTTCTTGTTCTTAATTTTTTTTTTTAACTTGTGTCCCTTTATCTCACTGGTCACCTCTTTTTCTCATCACACCTCTCTAGCTGATCATATCTTTAATTATATCTTAAGTCTTCACCACAATTATTCTTATTACAAATATGGATATCTACTTTTTCCTCTCCTATCTCAAGTTTGGAAATGATACAATGCTTTTTTCTTTATTATTTTTGGCTTTTATTTTCAAACCTGTGTATTCATAAAGATCTGTACTCCAACCTCTCTGAGACAGAAATTTAAAAAAGTAAGGACCCTCCCAGTTATTTGTTTTAATTGCTGTGAAAAGACACTGTGGCCAAGACAACTTACAAAAGAAATAATTTAATTTGGGGCTTAAAGTTTCATAAAGTTAGAGTCCATGATAACAGAGTAACGGAATGGTGACAGGAACATCAGAGGCAGAGAAACACTGGGAATGGAGTGGGTCTTTTGAGACTTAAAAGCTCCTCCACCCTCACCCCCATGATATGTCTCCTCCAACAAGACCACACTTCCTAATCCTTCCCAAACAGTTCCACCAACTAGGGACCAAGTATTCAAACATATGAGACTATGGGAGCCATTCTTATTCAAACCACCACAATGACTATGGTGGAATTGTTAAAACACCTGGGACCAATTCAAGTTTCACAAGACTTAATTAATTTGAAGCAATAAAAATCATATCATTTTCTCACTGAGAGAAAACAAGATGCATCCTCATCCTTCTAATATTCGCCCTTCTAAACATGAGAATTATGCTGCACCCTTAGCCTGAATTTTCCCATTCCTGTAATTTTAGCTGCCACTCCTGAACAAACACGGACAGGTGTTGATACATATGCACCACCATTCACCGAATATCCATTTACTTAGAATTATCTGTTAAATGTTTATAACCACCTATTGTTTCTTGAAAGCAGTAGTATTATCTAATTTTTTCATTGTTCTATCAAGAAATCCTTTTTATCATATATGAATTATAATAAGGATATAGTATAATTTGACAAATAAATAAAGAAAATTCTTAGTATTTCCCCTTCCCTACTTACTACATCTCAAAAATCAACCTATATGTCAGGTGCCTCTATCAAATGTAAGGCATACATAAGTTATTTACAGATAGGGCTTGCTCGATACACTTTACTTGTTTTGTAGATGGCAAAGCTACACAGAAAATCTTAATATTCTAGGAACTGAATAACTACTTGTAGAGTTATATTGAACATGGTGAAAGTCGTAATAAACACCAGGATGAGGTTGTTTAGGCTGTCCTACCTGCTCTGACACAAATGGTCTGAGAGAATGTCCTCTATATTTCCCTTTGTCCCTCCAATTCCCTCTCTACCCTTCCCTATTCTTCCACATGTTCCAAGAGACTGGCCAAATGGATGACAACTCTCTACCATGCTTTCTGCCTTTCATTTGGGTTCAGCCAATGAAAACCAGCAACCCAAGATTGAAGACTTGAGAAGATATGAGGGGCAATTCTCAAACAAAGGACTCACCTGATGTCATTAGGGCAACCTTCCTCTTGCTCCTTCAGGCCTACCTGTGATGTCATAGTCTTGGAGTACTTTAACAAATACTGTTCATGTACCTTAAGCCTTCCCATGCATGTCTTAAAACAAATCCCTTGAGTAGTTCTTTTGTTTCTCCAACTTACTATGCAATGTGTGTATGCTGGGATTCTTCTGAGAGTCATGTTACACAAATGTCTTAGATTAACATTGCTTATTTGTAAAATGAGAAATTAGGGCACTGAGTACAAATATATACCTATATGTAACCAGCATCCATCTATTTCCATGGCAGATATTATCATCAAACTTTATAAAAAGGGCTCTCACACTCTAATCCCAGGAATCTGGGACTATTAGCTGATTTGGGAAAAGGGTGTGTAGAAGCAAGACTGTTAGGGTGTTTTCTTTAACATTATAGAGGTCATCTCATTATAAATGGAGATTCCAAAATCACCACAAATATCCCCAGATGAGAGGCAAAGGGATAGGAAAACTCCGAAGCAGAAGACAAATTGAAGAAAAAGAAACAGTTGGAGTGATGCAACCATAAGCTATAGAATACCTTCTGGTACCCAAAGCCAGAGGAGGCAAGAAGCCAACAGAAGGAGAGCTTCAGGAATGTGGGTAGTCCTAACGACCACCATCACGTCAGCAGTCTAGCCTACAGAACTGTGATAAGCATCAATTTTACTGTTCGAAACCCCTGGGTGTGTGGTCATTTGTAACACACGACATGAATTCAGTTGCTGCTTCCTTTACTTCAGACCTTCAGGAGGAATAAGAACTGTTCTCCATAGTTCAGATAAAAAACTGAGCTGAGAGGAAAAAGCGAGGCTATGTGCTGTTGCCTGGATTTTATACACACTTGTAAAACAGGCGTTCCTAATGAATCTTGTGTAACATGGCTGTACTCAGAGTCTAATTTAAACGAGGCCGACACTTTTAATCACTTAGTAATTAACATAGGATATATACTAGCTAAATGATATAGGCAAATAACTTATCACAGTGCACAGCGGACACTTGCACTTTTACCTACGATGCAGTGTTTTATTAAGCCAACCGCAGCTAAGGGAATGAAATCGATAAGCAGCAAAGGCCTTGCTGAGCATCTGAAACCGCTGAGGTGAATGGGCTCTTGATCTTTCAAAGCCTAGCAGGGTAGTTACAAATGCAGACAGAGAAATTCTAAACCCTCCACACACAATTTTCTTGTCAGTGCGCTAGGCCTATTTAGGCCCAGGGAGAGCTAGTAATATCTATCTCTTTCTATCCCAACCTTAAGCAATCAAGGGAAGTGGGGAGTGAGCCAATGCAGCTTTTGGCTTAAAAGAAAACATCAAGAACACAGATTTTTCCTTTTCAAAGAACTGTAGTTGTGGTAACAACAGTCAATACCAAGAGAAGTTAAAGAAGAAAATAAAGATCAAGAGATAGTAATACGATCTTGTACTTAGGGCAGAGATATTTCATCGCTTCCTGATTAAACCCAGCCAGACTACTGAAGGAACTCACACTCTCACTGGTAACATTTCAAGATGAATGCAGAACCTGGTCAGCAAGCAACAATATGGATCTTATGAAGAGGCTCTGCAGCATGCTGAAAAGAAACAAAATACTTACCTTAACTTACTAACCCAGAAACAACTTTCCAGGCTATGGATTCTACCACCAGGGAGGAAGGAATAAAAATTGACATCTGAATAGTGCCAGTAACATTTAATATTTTTCTTTATACGAAAATGACTTTCTAGTAAGTTATGCAACTCTTTCAATAAACCTATATTTAGTCCTTTGAGAGCTTTCTCACCCTTAATAAACTTCCCCGTGGTTCCAAAGCCACACATTAGGAAATTCCATCAGGTACTAACAGAATCTACTTCTTACTGACTTGTGCCTGGAACAATGCTCTTCAGTGTCCCCAGGAAAACACTGAGTGCCTAGGGTTATTATGTTGAGCATTAGGGCAATGTAGTAACAGTGTGACATGTTTAACAAGAAAAAGCATTCACCAGGATTCTGACTCACTGGTAGCCAAGGTGGAATTTGAATTGGTTTCTCGCTTCAAGCCCATCCAAAACTTTTTTCCATAACATCTTGGTAGGTATTGCAGTCACTGAGGGAACTTGGTAGCCTTAGTGGACCCTGGGTTTATCATTGTGCCCTTCGAGGAATGATCATGAGAGATGAGCTGGTTAACAAAATCCTTATAAAATGATGTTCTAGACAGCACTGTCCTTTTTTTTGATGAATAAGGTGAGAACAATTTGTATTCAATTACTTGAAATTAGTCCTCCAATAATACAAATGTAAGAAGTCTTTGTGGGAGGGGTAAGACAACCCATGTTTTCCTCTTCTTATTGTTACAAAGAGAAAATTGATTAGAATGATCAATAATTTTCAAAAACAAATTTGACTTTGACTATAATATTTAATTTTGGTAATTAATTTTACCCAATCACTTAGGACTTTGTATGCTATTTTGTACACTTTGGAGAATTCACATGCTATATTATTTTCCCCTATAATCTCTCTATCAAGGGAAAATACCTACTATTTTTAATCTGCAGGAATAGTCTCAGTTAATTAGTAACATTTCTATTAAAGACATGTAACAATAAACAAGTGAAAATATTTAAGGAAATCTTGCCTTCACTTTAAATGAGACATCTCAAATATACCTCTGGTAATGAAGTAGGCAGGGCTGGATTATTTATCATTTATCCAAGATAAAAGCATAAATGATTTTAATTAAGTCTTCAACTGTTTATTTACTAGTCTCACTTTCATATAGAATAATTCATACATAGAAATATTTTGTCCTACCAGCTGTTTATTTCATCTCTTTTAATTTGTAGTGAACTTAATTATTAGCATCAGTTGTATTAAATTTGAATCCATGATTTGTATGCATGATCTTAAATATTCATGTCAGTGTTACTTTAATATTTAACACTGATTCTGTTATCAAGGGTATCAGTTAGAGGCAATTATAGTGGACACAAAGCTGTGATTATATGGTTTTCTTTTATGTGTTTAGTACAGCACCAGTAAATAATATTACCACCCACACATACCATTGCAGTCAGAATAAACCTAAAAGAAAATATATGGTATAACAAAAGACCCCAATTACTAATGTCTTTCCCTTGGAGGTTCATGAGTCAAAGAGACATGTGTCTCTGTCTAGGCACTAGGCACACACTATGTGTGTAAGAAATGTGGAAGTGGAAGGACTGTGAAAAGAGATTCTTTATTAAATGAACCTCTGCATGAGCTTCCAATTTTGTTTGGATGTTTGAAAACAGCCACTGAAAATTCATCAGTAACTTAGAAACTGCAGATTGTCTAACAATCTTAGAAAATTTTATCTTCTGCCACACACTTCAGACTCAGGACTTGGAGGAAGCAAGCTGGATCTGACCTGCAAGCCTCCTATCTGAGGACTATCTCTCATAGTCTCTAAAGGCGCTTTGCAAGCTTACAAGTGAGAAAAGCAACCAATAGTCCTACCCATCTGTAGAGGCTAGGAACAATAGCCAGCCCAGCAAGATATACCCAAGGTACAACAGTGGCACTTATATCTTGGGGATAACCAATCATCATCTATTTGGATTCAAGGGCCACTTAATAGGAAGGAATTCATGCCTGGTACTGAAAACCTAGCAAGTTATTCATGGCTGATGAAGTAATGGGCCCTAGAGGAGAATCTATTACTACCATTCACTAATCCAGTATAATTCTCAATTGCATTCTAAATCTATTCTTATATTCACAGACAGTACATCTCTCTTACTTTTGCATCAAGGAGCACTGCAGACATCCACAGCTGGTTAAAATATAGACAATATCTATTCCAGGGTCCCAAAACTGATACATCTATAACACAACCCAAGGTTCAGGAAACATCATAAGAAGGTTGAAAGTTTGTAAGAGCCAAAAAACCAGGATTCTGCTAAGAGATTGTGTCTTCTTTCTAGAACAAGAAAACTGCCCCTGTGAAATCACAATATGGTTGCTTAAACAAGCTCCACATAATGACATCAACAGTTGACATGTTAATGTAGTGGAGAAGAAATCTCAGCTCTAGATGAAGAGCTACAGACAACTAATGGGTGCTAAGAGAGGGAGAATCAGTCTTTCCCAAGGATGAACTTCCTGATAGATCACCCAAGCACAAGTGGTCAGCCCTAAGCACACATACAGATGACAACACTAAATGAACCCAGCAACTTGTACTTACATATACATATGGATTAATGTGCATAAGTAACAATCATTAAAGAAGAATTAGAAAGAATATGATGTCTTATATTTCTGTATTCATTGCCCTTGCGAAGATCAAATCATGGCCATTGTATTTATCAGCACCAGCTTCAACTAGTTTTCAAACCCCATTAATGTAGGATGTTACCCCATTAGTAACTATAAGGTTTAGTAATAGTTATGGGAAACAGCAATTTTTTTCACTTATTTATTAATTTGGTCTTGATATTGATTGAGAGTTCAATATACTCTATAAAGACATAACAATGAAGAAGACATGTATTTTACCCTTATTTAGGTAATATCCTAGTAGATGTCCTTAAAGTCCACCAAAAGGTCATATGAATTAACAATTATATAACAAATTTTGTTCTAATTTTCTATCATTACTTTTGAAGAGACAAACTATATTTTAACTGATAACGAATTCAGGAACAAAGGAAAATCATTGTTGAGAAGAAAGTTCTAAATTCATGTATAGGTGGAAAGAACATCATAAGGGAAAAGAATGAGTGACAATTGCATGGTGGCATATCGAGGAAGAAGGGATGGAGAAACCGATTCACGAATTATTTCCAGAGCCTGGCCCATGTTCTTATGTTTTGGTTATAGGAAGCTAATCATTCTCTTAATTAATACTTAAAACTGTCTAACTGTACAGGTTCTACCAGTCATGACCATATATGTCAATAATTTGGCATAATATAGGAAAGAAACTAATATAGAATTGACATGTAACCATCACCTGATAGATAAATTCTACAATTAAGGAAATGGGAAAGCCTGGCATGCCTGGGGAATATAAGTAGATGAGCTCCCATGGGGCACATTGTACCCTAGGGAACATGGTGAGTAGTGAAGGTGTATCGGTATCAAGATTTTGTTGAGGTAGGGGTAGGAGGGTAAATCATCCCATGATTTATATGTCTTCTAAGAAATTGGTGATCAATGAAATGTTCTTGATGAAGTAATTAATGTGATCTGGTAAAACAATGCCCAGGATAAATAATAAAGGAAAGGTCTATGTCTTAGTTAGGGTTCCTATTGCTGTGAAGAGACACTATGACCAAGACAACTCTTATAAATGAAAACATTTAATTGGGGCTGGCTTACAGTTTAAACATTTAGTCTATTATCATCGTGGCAGGAAGCTTGTTGGCATGCAGGCAGACATGGTGCTGGAGAAGTAGCACAGAGTTCTACATCTGGATCAGCAGACAGCAGTAAGAGAGAGACACTGGGCCTAGCTTGAGCATTTGGAACTTCAAAGCCCACCGACAGTGACATACTTCCTCCCACAAGGCCACACCTCCTAATAGTGCCTCTCTTATGAGCCTGTGGGGGCCATTTTCATTCAAGCCACCACAGTCCAGAAACCAGAAGTTTGTTTGGAAAGTTGTTGTCCATTAGTGAGAAAATGGGATCTCAGCATAGACACTGTATTTGGTGAACTGTCAAAGGATTTTGCATTCTTTTGAAGATCTATGTTTGACACTTCTGGTGGCTGGATGTGTTTTCAACAGAGGACTGTGAGTCATATTGTATAAGGATGAAGAAAACTTGATCTTTATGTGAAACTTTATCTTTCTACTCTTGGTCAGGCAGTGGTAGTGTATGCCTTTAATCCCAGTACTCAAAAAGCAGAGGCAAACTCTATGATTTCAAGGCCAGCCTGGTCTGCATAGTGAGTTCCAGGATTACACACACACACACACACACACACACACACACACACACACACACAAACAAAAAACAAAAAACAAAAACAAACAAACAAACAAAAAAACCAAAAACCACAAAACCCCAAAACTTTCCTATTCTTTCTGCAAAGTTAACATATAAATCTCCTTTACTGCAGTAGAAAATGATTTGCATACCTGGCAGTGGTGGCGCACGCCTTTAATCCCAGCACTCGGGAGGCAGAGCCAGGTGGATCTCTGTGAGTTTGAGGCTACCAAGTGAGTTGCAGGAAAGGCGCAAAGCTACACAAGGAAACCCTGTCTCGAAAAAGACCAAAAAAAAAAAAAAAAAAAAAAAAAGAAAAAGAAAATGATTTGCGTTTAGTGTGCATAGATTTTGGCTTCTGGGCATCTTTCTTTCCCAACACCTCCCATCATTGTTTTTATTTTTTTCATAGTTTACATCATTTCTGGGACTACATTATTTCCCCCATCAAATCTCATGCTATCATTGACCAATTGAACCCACTGTTTTGTTCACACATATGCTTTGTTCACTATAGGCATGATATTTGCTTTTAGACCATTATACTACACAATTCTAAAAAGAATAAATGAAGTCATAGTATACCAAAAACACTCATCTGCTATTCTCCACAGTTCTGCAAAGATACAATATCATGTTTATTAATATCCAAGCACCATGTACGTGTACAGAGCAAAGCTTTATTTCTTTTA
Organism: Peromyscus melanophrys; assembly: GCA_902168415.1. NCBI lineage: Eukaryota > Metazoa > Chordata > Mammalia > Rodentia > Cricetidae > Peromyscus > Peromyscus melanophrys. Next base: position 4,050 of record CABHPR010129811.1, on the reverse strand, counting down.
ATTAATTTATTTTTATTTTATGTGCATTGGCATTTTGCCCATATGCATGTCTGTGTGAGACTGTAGTATTCTCTGGAATTGGAGTTACAGAGAGTTGTGAGCTGTCCTGTGGGTACTGGGAATTGAACCTGAGTCCTTTGGAAGAACAGCCAATGCTCTTAACTGCTGAGTCGTATCTCCAGCCGAAGAACAAAGCTTCCTAAGGGAAGAGGCAGTTTCTCTTAGCTGTGGTCTCTCTTGATTGGTGCTACTTTGATGTCACATCTGCCTGTGTGTGTGTGTGTGTGTGTGTGTGTGTGTGTGTGTGTGTCTGTGTGTCTGTGTGTCTGTGTGTCTGTGTGTGTGTGTGTGTGTAACAAACTCTGTGGCAATTCTACTTTGCTAGTCTAGGTCCTTTACAGTTATGGCTCCCAGACTTCCTGAAACCCCTGGGCAAATTTTACCAAATTGTAACAATCTCTTAATTAGGATCTGTCTTTCCTTAAAGAACCAGACTGAGCTAAAATGAATGGCTACAAGAAGACTATGATTATTTTAAGACTTAAAATCTTTAAAAATAAGTTATTAGAAAATGTTCATGTTGCTTCTAGTTTTAAGAAATCTTTCCTTCAGTTTGTTAGATGAGAGGAAACAGAAAATTATTTATGATAATATACTATCATAACTTATCTAGATGAAAGGTAAAATGATTCATATATTCAGAGTAATCATTCATCAAATCTTCAAGTGGTATGCAAAAACCACTTATAGAAAATAAATTCTTAGTTTTTTGGATTTTTAATTAAGATTTATATGAATTAAAATCCACAGCTGTGTTAAAGTATGTACCGAAACCAGAGAACCTGAAATTTATTTAAAAACTTAAAGAACAGCATAGAGAATGCCAGTATTTGCAAGTTCTTACCAGTTCCAGTGATTTTTAAGCATAAACTAGGCAATTAAATGTGAAGGGTGATTAAAGAAGCAACGTACTTTAGAATATCCATAATATCAGTATGGAATCATGAAGATTTTTAACATTAAGGAGTTTGCATGATAAATACAATTTCTTTTTTGAAAATATGGTGGAGATATTTAAATACTTCATTTAGCAGGTATTGGCAGATATACATGTCTTTGGAAACAAAACCTTGCATATATTCTGCTTCTGAAATGTATCTTTGAAAGTGTTATTTTCAGAGGAATCATCAAATAAAGACCTGCACTGGATCAACGAACATATAGCCACCGGTGGTCTTACTTACTGTTGGACCCTGCATGCTACAACTGACTGACAGGTGTGATGTGCCATTGGTACAACAATAGAAGACTGTTACAACTTAGCCAACTGCTTTCTGATTAGGTTCCAGGCCTGCTTCCAAGGATGGAATTCGTGCCTGGGGCTATGAATCTGTCTAGAAGTCTATGGATGGTGGGAGCATAGGGCCTAGGCTACAACCTTCTATTGTTATTTTGTTAAATGATCATGTTGCCATACTGCCTTCTAAGCCTATGGGCCTGAGGTTTTCTCAGCCTTGGTGGGAGAGGCTTCTATTTGCAGTGTGTAGCAGCTAATGTAGAGACTCATTTCAGAACTAACCCTGCACAAAATCAAGCCAGCAAAAATGTCAGGATAGATGGAGGAGGAACTAATGAACAACCTTAGCTGGTAGCTGCTGGGGGAGTATGATCATCTTTCTTCTGGAGTCTGGCCAGAGGGAGGTCGCACATGCCTAGTGCATGTCTCCACACACACATGAACCTATGGTTGGCACTAAATGGATTTAGTGATTTATTAAAAGAAGGAAGAAGAGGAGAAGGAGGAACAAGAAGGGGAGGAGGAAGAAAGGGGCAACGAGGAAGAAGAGCAGAGTAAGGAGGAGGAGCACACAGAGTTGGGAGTTGGAAGTTGGGAAGATATTCAGGAGTTGGAGGGGGCAATGTGAGGATGGATATGATCATATTTCACTGTATGCATGTATGACATTCTCAAATAGGTTTTTTAAAGTTTTAAAATGAAAAGAATTTAAAATATAAAAAATACAAATACTTATTTAGCACCAATTATTATCCATCCATATCTTAATGGGTAAGCTACATACCACATGACCTCAAAAACATTCAACATAGAACAGAAACATCGCTATTCAGTGCTTATCATGAACAAAGTATTTTCACAAAGAATCACAAAGAATGATTGAAGGGAGTAAATTTTGATCATAGATTTCTTACATCTGAATAAGTTATAGTCAAATATATTAATAAAACCATAAATACTTACGGAAATATAATTTTTAGATTATGTAGATTTTCAAGATTTTGGAAGTTTAGTATAATAAATTGCATTTCCTTTATTACTTTTATATTTTTAATATGTATTATTATGGTGCATGCACATAATGCATGTGAGTGTGTGTGTGTGTGAGTGTGTGTGAGTGTGTGTGTATGAGTGTGTGTGTTTGTGTGTGTGAGTGTGTGTGTGTGTGTGTGTGTGTGTGTGTGTGTGCGTGCTACTACAAATGTGTAGACAGAAGGTGATGTGGAGTTGGTACTTCTTTTCCAACGTTAAGTGGGCCTTAGGGATTGAATTTAGGAAATCAGCTTGTGTGCCAAGTGCTTTACCCATAGAACCCTCTTGCTAGCAAGCTATTGTATATTTTAGGTAAAGATGTAAAATTGTGTACCTATGAATACATTCATCTTATGCTTTTTAAAGCAATCAGAGAATAATCTACAGTAGTCTTTTATGTCAATATGACATTAATATAAACCATGTAATTAGTGGACAGAGAGAATATAAAGGTGCCATAGAGGTTATGTCTTATCAATTATATTAATTATCAATGTTTTCTATTTTTTTTGTTAGATTTTAAAAACATGCACCAGAAGAAAGAAATTGTTTTGACTTTGCCTTTTTGGTTTAGTTTTATAGTAGAATCAAAACACTTTAAAAGTCAATTTGAACTTCTACTTTCCATTAATACTGAGTTTACTAGAAAGAACTGAAAAAAATAGGTATTATGATAAGAGATATAGGGTGCTAGATATTCTTCTTTCTCCATTAATTTTAACATAATTGCAAAAAGAAAAGTGATGTCCACTGTGCATGTCTGAACTGCCTCAAGGAAGATCCAATTAGAAACTGATCTGGTTTAGAAGCACAGCTTGCATATTGAATTTAGGCACACGTCTCAAATAAAATAATGTTTTGCTCCCTTAGCTTCATAATTCACCACCCTTGAGCAATGATTTTCATACACATGGGGATTAATCCTGGGTGCTTCCCTTTTCATGGTTGTGTATATTTCACAAGTGAATAGATAAAATTTGGTATTCCTGATTTCAATACATGGAACAAACATTCAGTCATACATTTAAAATAAGTGTATTCACCAAGATCATGAGAGTAGGCTAGAGTAAGTCCTAGGTGTCGCAGTTCATGTTTATCAACTCACATGATTTCAGTCTGTGGAATAAAAGAGCACAATTTTAAGATTTTTGGGATCCTTGAGGACATGTGATCTATTGTGACTTAGAACAAGGTCAAAACACAGAATTTGGAGTGTCCAACTCATCTTCTATACTGGTGAATCTTCAGTCTGGGGCTTTGGCATACAAGGATCAAAAGTACTTATTAAACTGAAGAAACATAAAAACATACTTCATGCTTCAGCCCTTTATGTATAAAAAGTAGAAATTGTATCCTGACTTTAAATACGTGTATGTACATAAATATTTTAAATACTGATGTATACATGTATGAATATTTTATGTACCTGTGTATGAATAATATATACTGTTATCCACCTATTATAATATACTATGGTTCTTCCTCATTCTAAGATAATATATGCACAGATCCATGTATACTTAATCTCTAAAGGTTTAAAACTGTGTCATATTTATTTGTTGTCATAAGGCTTATTTTTACTCTATGAAGTAACATTTTTCCATTGCTATATCCCTCATTAAAATAATGCATCTTTAAAGGATTATAATGATTAGATAGTAAGACAAGCCTGCAAATTTCCATATAATACCTGGACAAAAACAAAACAGCCTTCCACAGGG